>JAHWFP010122789.1:1801-19832 GCA_023313725.1 Lithobius niger
CCCCATCCCTGCTTCCCCTCCCGTGCATAATAATGATGAATTTGCTTGCCCAACTTAAGCGTATTATATATGTATATATATAGATATTCCACTCGATAGAATGGAATTTGTCCCGTGGAGTTAGTGGTGAATCCAGTAGAAGTGATTGAATTCTACAGAATTGGTTTGATTGGCTATAATGAGCATCATCCGGTTTGACCTGTGGTTTTTGTAGTTCGTTTGGTTTGGTCAGGGACGAAAAAATAAATTGAGTCAAAACAAGGCAGTGAAGATAAGATAAAGAAACGACAGCGTCGAACAAATCTCAAAGACACCCCCTCCCCCCCAAAAAATAAAAAATTCTAAGGGATTAGCAGCTCCAGGCATCAAGGCAGGCCTTATACCGATTTCGCATTGGTAAATTCAAGCGGCCGGACTGGGGCGGGCGGCCAGTGCCAATCGAGGCCAGTGCTGGTCCGGCCGGCCCGCTTTCGCGTTGGTTAATTCCACGGCTCGCTGATCACGATTTAGAGCATCGCCACGTGTTGTTTGTGGCACTTGACACTTTTAACTTTCTGCCGCTACACTGCAGCACCATTCATAAACCATTGTGATTTAAGCGGCGCCGGCCGGCCGGCTTCGACTTAATTTGATTTCGCGTTAGTTAATAAAGCGGTCTTGGTCGTGCCGGGCCGGCTCTCGAAATACCGGCCCGATTTCGCATTGGCTAATAAAACGGTGCCCAGCCCTCCTTGGCACGGCCAGGGCCACTTGAATTTACCAATGTGAAATCGGTATTAAAGCAAGATAGGGTGGATGCTGAAACAGAAACCGGCAGAGAATTCCATGGTTTGACCACCCACTAACAGAAAAAGCGTTGTCTAATATTGAGCCGGGATAATTTTCCCCTCAATTTGAAATGATGTCCTCATGTACTGTTAGGTCCAAGAAGAAAAAAATTGGAATAATCAATATTGAGAATATTGAATAGTTGGGAATATTGATATATTAAAATTAAATGAAAGTAAAACAAATCAAAGTGGGCCTACTACCACTCCAATGAATGAATTTGGAAGTTAACTTGTATCCACCCAAAACCAAAACTGGTAGAAAAACCCGCCAAGTTTCCAAAAACGGTCAACCTTTGAAGGTAGTGATATCATTCCACCAGGGAAAGGCCGCCAATGTTAATCCTATTAGCCAAGTTGATCGCACATACTAATAGTTCGAAAGTTAAATGAATTTGGAAGTTAACTTGTACCAAACATTGAATTCAAACGTCAAGTCTAATTCAAATCGGTGTAGTTTTATCGTAATAAAATGATTTCCATCAATTCATTGTCTCGAATTGTCATAACCCGAGTTCTCTGGAATTGTCATAACCCGAGTTCCGGAGTACACAAAGCTGCGCTACAAGACGGACAGAAAGAAAGTCCTTACGCACGCTTCAAGCTTCCAGGGCACCCCGGGGGACCCCGAGAAAAGAACGCAGCAACACCCCAGTGATGAGCATCCTCGTTTGCAAGGCAAGTGGCAGCGCATGCCAGTTGGAATCCCGCACCTCAACTAGTTGACTTTGGGGTCTTGGGAGGTTAGGAGAAATTCGTTCCAATGATTAATTTTAAGTCTTGAATTGACTTGTGCTCATCATTATCCACTGGTTGTTCGGGGGGGGGGGGGGGTTTTACAAATTATATATAAAAATTATATTAAAAAATATTCCAGGAAAAACACCCAATGTGCATTTCTGTCTTGATGGAATTTATGATGAGGTGCTTGTCTACTGTTGTACATATGAGCGAGGCTAGGACATTGCGTAGTCAATCCTTTTTATGGAAGGAGTCTTGAGGGTTATTGACATGTTGAATTTACTTTCGTTTAACGGAAATTTATGGTGTTACATAGACTGTGAATCTGAGTAATATTGAAGGAGTGTTTTTTAATTGGGTTTTGATTATCCCCTGGCTGGTTTGAGTCCAGATATCCGTCGTCGTTGAAATCCGTTTCTCCAACTTAATTTTCAGAATCAAATTTAGAATGGTCGAAAGTGTTGGTAGCTTTTCATGCCCAAGACATGACACGAAACCTTAAGTTAAGCCCACAAACGCGACTTTATTTACCACACGATATGACAAGAAACAGCCCGCCCGGTAATGTTTTATTCGTATTGGTACGGTTTTACCTGTGGTTTTTTTTAGTTGTTTGTTTGGTTTGGTTAGGGGCGAAAAAATAAATAGACTAGGTGGTCAGTTTTAAACCTGTTTGCCACGTTCACGGTATCACCCCTATATAACATAAGATATTCCTATACACCAACACCATAATTGCGTTAAGATTCTTTTTTGAAAACTTATTCCCCAGTTATTACTTTTAATCACATTAAACTGGAGAATACGTTTAAAAAGGCCATTTAAACCTAATTACGCCCATTTATCTTATTTATAATGGTTAATGCAGCTGTTTGAAGATATAACTTGTAGTAAATATGTAGTAGCCCAGCGTTACAAGTTAGATAAACTGCCTTAGCTTAGCTACTTATTACAATAAATCGTTTTAACTACCATTTGTAGAAAATACGTATACACCTCCACCAGGCATCTAAGCCTAAATACATTCGTACGTCTTAATTGCCGCGTAACTTTAAAGATGTAACTTACGGTTAATTGAAGAAAATTGCTGTGCTACAGCATAGAGAAACAACCGCAGCTTAGCTCCTTATTACGGTATACCATTTTTGGCAAATTTAACCACCTTTCATCCATTTATCTTAATTATGACTACGTAGCAGCTGTGTAAAGTTTTCATATACGCATGTATAATATATGTATGTAAATAGTACATATATTATGTAGTAGGAATTAAATGACGAATTTGGGCCAAACGGGATAATCCACAAATTTATTTATCATTTAGTTATGTCATTAGCTAGCTCAAACGCGTTGCTTATAACTATCCCAATCAAACTGGTTGGTATTTGGTTGGTTGCTTCACCGGGACCCGGGCCACAAGGCCATCGGTCCAAGACTAGTCAACCAGCCAGTTAGCACTGTACAGAGAGAACCAAAATCTATACCTCTTTTATTTTAGAAAAACCATTCCGTTGCTGTGACATTAGCTGCCATCTTTTGGGCGGCCATTTAAATTTTACTTAACTTTTGGTTATCACCGCCGGTCTCGAGATGCGTCATTTATAACTTTTTTTAATACATGGACAATTATTTTGGTTAAAACTAACAAATCGTTATGTCGTTCATTTCCCAAATTTTATGATATTTCTAATATGTGGAGTGTGGCAATGACAACAGATGACCAGAAATGACATCACACCCTTTCCCAAGCTAGAACACCAGTAATAATATTGTAAATATAGCACCTACACTACAGATTTGACCAAGTGTTTGCTAGTTACTAGTCAGTGCAAAGGAACTTTCGGTTTTGAGCACTAATTTAAATCTTGTCTCTACTATGTAAGTTGGCCTCATTTTAAAATTATGAAAACATCTCATCGTGTAAAGTCCTGGCACTTTTTTTGAGCATTTTTTTTGAATTCGGTAAATCAAACAGGTACACGGCCAAAAGATAAACTTGTGGGGCCGGAAGGGAGTGGCACAGAAGACTTAAATTTTAGTTAAGTTGTCGTACATCAGCTTCCACTGGTTGACGGCGGTGGCGTTGATCACATGACTTGGAAGGTTATTCCACTTTGGGACCACACGTCTAGCAAATAAGTACTTCCATGTGTCAGTTCTGGAAAATTTTGTGAGAAGTTTCTGATTGTGTCCATGGGTATTGGTCGCGCAAGCCGACATGAATGAGTCAAATAGGGGGTATGTGAACCCTTTGGCCATATTGTAAGGCTGGATAAGGTCACCTCTGATGTGTCGCTTGGTGAGGGTGGTGAGTCGCAATTTGTGAAGACGTTCCTCATACGGCAATGATCTGATACCTGGCGCTAGTTTAGTTGCTCTGCGTTGCACAGTCTTGATGATCTGCTGGTCTTTAGCCAAGTGAGGGTTCTAGGCCTGAATACAGTATTCGAGATGTGGGCGCACAAACGTCTTATAGAGAAGAAAAGGGTTTCGGTTTGATGGAACGAGAAATGCGCCTTAATCATCCCAAGGGCATAGTTAGCCCGTTTTGCAGCGGTAATGCACTGATCTCCCTCCTTTAAATCCTTAGTGAAAATGATACCTAGTGATTTTGCTCTATTACAGCAGGTAGAGAAGTACCGTTGTAAAAATAGGTGGTGCCAGTGTTAGTTTTCCCCAAGTTGAGGACTTCGCAATTTGATGGGTTGAACGTGATAAAATTCGCACAGGCCCAGTTGTACAAACTGTCAAGGTAAGATTGCAGGGTCGTAGTATCTTCAGGGGTACGGATGGCACGATAAAGTTTTGTGTTATCAGCAAGGATATTACAGTTAGAAGTCACCTGTTCTGGAAGGTCATCGATAAAGACAAAGAAAAGCACTGGTCCGAGCACTGTTCCCTGTGGCACACCCCTAGTGACGGGTGCCCAATCTGAAAGGACCACATTGCTGCTCACACACTGGTTACGACCAGCGAGAAAATTTTGTAACCAACGATAAAGTTATCCTCGAATCCCCTTAGCCTCTAATTTTTTTTTAGTAAGATGTGGTGGGGGACTGTATCAAAGGCTTTGTGGATGTTCAGAAGGACGACATCACAAGGATACCCGGCGTCGATGGAAGCATACCAGTAGTGATGACCCTCGAGCAAGTTGGATAGACAGGAGCGGTTCTTACGAAAACCATGTTGATTTTCTTTAAGAAGATGGTTGTTCTCGAGGTGGTCAGGGATGCTCTTCTGAACAATCCTTTCCGTAATCATGGAGACTTGGGAGGTAAGGCTGATTGGCCTGTAGTTCTTTGGTTGGTTTCTTTCACCGCTCTTGAAGATTGTGTGATAACTGCTGTCTTCCAGTGAGTAGGAATCACTCCGGTGTCAATCGATTTACGAAAAATAATCTGGAGAGGTTTTCCGAGGGCAGTCGCACAGTTCTTAAGCATAGCTGGGTGAATATTGTCGTTTCCCACTGCTTTATACGGATCACACTTATTTAAGTAGTCAGAAACAGTTGGCATGTCGATGTTAATGTCGGTAAGTTCAGGAACGATGGTATCAACGGTGGGGCGGGTAGCATCGAGTGAGCCAACGCTGTCAGAGAAGACAGAACAAAAGTAATTGTTGAAAAGACTAGCGATCTCATAGTCATCAGTGATAGTTTCATTGTTTTGGTTTTTCATACACATGTTGGGCATGGTTTTCCTTTTCGAGCGAAGACAGGAAAACAGTACTTTCCGATTAGTCGTGCTTCTACGCACCAAATCAGCTTCAAAACTGGCTTTAGAGTATTTGAGTTCTTCAGTAGCGTTGTTACGGGCATTGGTGTATGCAATCCAATTTTCTTTGGTGTTACGAGACTTGTAAACGAGCCATTTACGTCGGTTGACATTAATGAGGTTCTTCAGTCTTCGGTTAAGCCACTGGCATTTATATTTAGACAACTGTGGGTGAGGAACAAAGCAGGATTCAATTAGATTCAGGAAGTCTCGTAGGATTTCCCAGGATTTTCAGAACAAGAGGAGTCAGTGAATTCTTCGTCCCAGTCAATTTTAGAAATGATATCACTAATGAGTACGAAGTCGGCCTTCGCATAATGTGGGTGGGGGGCACATGATCGTAAATGTCAAGAGTCCAGGTGATGACAACATGATCAGATTTCCCGAATGGCGGGTTTGGGGTGAGAGAAGAGACATCTACATTCTGGTTGGTAATCAAGCGGTCGAGCAAAGACTGAGTCTGACTGCTTCGGTATCTGGTGGGGAAAAAGACATGCTGCTTAAGGAAGTGGTCGTCAATAAGGATTTGAAAGTTGTTAGCTTTATTGTCTCTAAAGGCGTTCCCCGAAGAAAGGGACCAATTGATGTCTGGGTAGTTAAAGTCACCCATAATAATTAATTCGGACGAGCTAGAGTTTGTGATCTGTTCGGAGAGCATCTTTAGGAAGAGATGATGGGAATGATTGTCAGTCTCAGGACTGCGGTAGTAGCAGCCAACAAGAAAAGAGCCAGAGTCGGTACAAACGTCACACCAAACGGATTCTCAGTTGCCGGCCTGGCTGATACTACGTTTGACAAGTGTCGAGTTGAGTGACGAGACAACTCCAATCAGGATGCCTCCCTTATTACGCTGGTATTGGTCTGCTCGGTAACACTAGTTAGGGTAGGAGTCAAATATGTCAATGCAATCTGGCTAGTAATGGGTTTCAGTAATGCATACAATGGATGGTTTTTCAGCATGTATAGCAGTAAGCAGCTCTTCTTTTTTGCTTGTTAGTCCCTCTGCATTACTGTAGAGGAAGGAGATAGATTCGTAAAAGGTTACGTTATGCATTGTTTTCAGACAGTTTCCTCCACGTGTTTTCGAACCATTCTTCCTAGAAAGGGCGTAATCAAAGCTCCGGCGGGCCAAATGTCAGAATTAGACACCTTAACGTAGTCCATTTGCGCAGTCTCAATACAAAACGAGGCATAGGTGTTTTACTTGGTCGTCAGTTTGATTGGTAGTATATTTACACCAGTATTGTCACGCACAAGTTGTGCGATTTGCTGAGACGTATTAGTGGGTTTGAAACGGGAGACAAAAAGTTTTATTTACCTGCATACACTTTTCTACTTGCCGTGAAAAAATACATTACCCAATTTATAAGCATTCTCCTTCTCAAATGCTGTTTCTACTAGAGATAAAACGAGTTCTTCCGGTTCGCTGAGCTACTGCGCATCTCCACTGCGCAGCCTCCATCGTATATAAAGTCGAGGTGGAGCGGCGGCTCTCACCTTTTCTTCTCTAGCCGCCACGCTGTTCACTTCCGGATTGCCGTGCTTACCTCCGTCTCAGCACTGCCATCCGCGTCCGCTTCGATGCCGCGAGCTAAGGGGACGCCGAGGGTATCCCCCCTTCCTCGCTCATCCGCTTCCCCTGTTCCTCCATCCTTCGAGAATGCTGAGGTTCTCGAAATTACTACCGAACAGGATACGTTGGAGCCTCCGCCTCCCAATCCGCTGTTGTCGGAATCCTTTCCTCCACAGTGCAATACTGCCGCCACATCCCCTATCCCATGTGGCCAACCGCCGCGTGCGTCGGACCTTCGATCCTTATCCTCCGAGCTTGTTCGTACTAAGGAGCGGTACGCACGTTTAAAGTTACAAGTCAAGGTACGAAAGACGGCGGCCAAGCTCGCTTCATCCGCATCCGCCCTACCATTAGACCTTTCTTCCCGGTCCTCTCATACCTCTAAGCGGACCAATGAGCCACTCACTCCATCCCAGGTTCATTCCCTGATGGACTCGTCCCTACGTACCTTCAAACGTAAAGAACCGGACTACACATCCATTTGGTTGGCCTCTCCCCAAGTGTCAGTGCTCCTTGACATCCGCAGGTCCGTCATCTGCCGATCCGCCACCTCGTCCTCCACCTCCACCACCGCCTCCGTCCTCTCCTCCTCCGGATATTCAGGATCCGTACTATTCACCAGACCCTTCGGATTTTGGCTTACCTGAGCCTCCGTTCCCTAACGACCCAGATCCTTCGGAGATCTCTCTTCCAGATTTAATGAGGACAGTGGAGGAAATTATCCCAGACTGTTTTCTGTACAAACCCTCCGCACCGGATACTGTCAAGAACAGGGATCTGGCCACAGGTTATGGCTTCAGCCTCCGGGACCAACCGTCGCTACAACCGCCTCTCCTTGGACAATCCACTACGCTGATCACTACCCTCCTTCGGAACGGGGGTATCCTTTTAGGAAACGGATCTCCTCTCATCCTCCACCTCGTCCGAGCCAAAAAAATTACTTCTTTTGACCCATACGGGATGGTACCGGCAATCCTCTTAATTTTGATACTTATCTGCAGTCGGAATTTGTTACGGCCGATACGAAGTTGGATTTCGGCTCCTCTCTTTACCTCCCTCGACGGGCCATGGTCCCGGTTTTCGTTCTCGGTGATAACGACCGCATCCTCCGTCTCGGCCTTCGGGCCGCTTCACAAGCGGATGTCCTCAGTACAGCTGCTAACGCAATGTGCGAGCGTCTCTATACGGATCCGCCTGAGGATACTCGTCAACTTACCTTCCTCATTAATCAGGTTTTCCCCAAAAGTTGCTTCCCGACCTACCATGCCATGAATTGGTTTACCAGGGCCCTTTTTAACTCCACCTTGTTGCTTCGAGAGGTTGCGCTTAACACCGCCCCTAACCTCCATGCTTCTACCCGCCATCTTCTCCGTAACCAGTCAATCCACGAGACACGGCTTCTTTAGAGGCCTTATCCCAAAAGTAGCTCCGCACCTCGATATATCTCGGAACCGCGCTTCGTCAAGTCAAGGGGATCTAGACGCCCTCCTTCAAATCAACAAAAGGCTTACCTGCCTTCGGAATCATCTCTTGGTATGAGATCTGTTGAACGTCCTCCGCCTCCTGCTCCCCGAGCCGCCTCGCCCTTTCCATACAAAACCCAGGGCCGCGGACGAGGACGCTCCCTGGGTCTGTCATCCTCTGACTCCGGACGACACTCCAAACACAGAAACCACAAATCCTATTGACACTCCTCCACCCCTACAAGCCGTAGGGGATCGACTCCGTTTCTATGCCAAAGCCTGGCATGCACTTACATCCGATCCTGTGCTTCGATCAATTGTAGCCGACGGCTTCTAACCGAAATTTCTCTTTTCCCCTCCGGTGGGCGATCCTCCGTGGGATCGTCAGTCTCGTCCCTCATGCCCCTTACGTTTAGAAATACAATCTCTTATCCGCAAAATGCTATCCGTGTTGTTCCTACTCCGTTCTCTCCGGGGTTTTAAAGCGATATATTCCTCTGCGACAAGAAGAACGGCGGAACTCTGCTAATTTTCAATCTCAAGCCTCTCGGTCGGTTCATCCTCAATCCGCATTTCAAATGGAAACTATCCTCTATCCGCGAGTCCCTCCGGATAAATGATTGGACTGTATCCCTAGATGTAGCCAACGCCTACCTACACATTCCTTTACATGCTGCTGTCCGCCACCTATTTCGTTTCGTCCTCAACAACACAGTTTACGAATACCTTTGTCTGCTGTTCGGGCTCAATGCAGTGTTGCCAGATGTACGATAATTCTGGTAAACGATTATTTTGTGCTCTGTGCGATGTACGATAATGCAGAATTGTACGATTATTTTGAGATTAATGAATTTTTTCCATTTTAAAATGTTTTTCAGTGTTTATACTTGAATCTTAACGAACATTTAAAATGAAAATTGAAGAGGGTAACAAAACTCGACTCTTCCAGGCCAAATCTCTGATGTAGGCAATCTTCGTTTCTTATTCAGAATAAAAAACATAGCGATTAGAATTAAGCAGAAATCTTTTTTTTTTTACATCGATTTGATAGATTTATGTTTTTTTTTTTAAAATTTTTTCTTCTATTATGCTAAAAATAAAAAAATTAAACGTGTCTGGGGGATCTAGGATTTGCCAATTATTGACAACCAACAAACGCATCTGGTGGAGCCATGTAAATCATGTTGAAAGTTTCGTAAGTAAGTATTAGCTTTTATTTTTAAGTCGTTTGTTGCACATTTTTTTGCACTATAATATTGCGTATTGGCGCGGTATCTTTAAAAGTACGATATTTTTCGTTAAAATACGATAATTTTTGACTGCTTGTACGATAACTACACCCCGGAAATCTGGCAACACTGATTCAATGCGGCGCTACGGATTTTTACCTGAATCCTCCGTCCGATCCTGGCATGTCTCCAACAACAAGGGATCCGCATCCACGCCTTTCTCGACGACTCTTCTTTCCCACCAAACATCTCACGGATTGCTGCAACACTTGCACGCCGCCGTGTCACTTTTTCATCAACTAGGCTTCGGTATCAATATCCCCAAATCCCGACTCTTACCAGCTCAACGCTTTGTCTTCCTAGGAGTATCCTTCGACCTCCTCCAGGGCACTGACACCCCATCACCAGACTGGATCCATTCCCACCTACTATGCACTCGACAATTTCTACGCCAACCGCAACACACCTTCCAGGACCTTGCGTCCGGCATGGGGACAATAGACTCGTTCGCGGATCTCGTTCCCTACGGCAGGTGGATGTCCCGTCCTCTCCATCACTACCGTTTGACACAATGGGTGGGGAGGGGGGGGCGACTCCAGCCTTGCTCTTCAGATGCCTCCTCAAACCTGGGACCCGTCCTTCCCAATGGAGACCTTCCTTTGGTGGATGAACGTTCTGAACTTAACTGCGTCCGTTCCCATCCACGAGCCCTCCCCTGACCTCCATCTATTCATGGACGCTTCTCGTCTTGGATGGGGAGCACATGTTGGCAACCTCACTGCCCCTGGTCTGTGGCCTGTGGATACCACCGAACATATCAACCACCTAGAACTTCGTGCACTCCTTCTCGGTCTCCGCCAATTTCAGGGCTTCCTATCCTCCAAAACTGTCCAGATTCATATTGACAATACGACGGCAGTAGCTTACTTTCGCAAAGGCGGTGGAACTCTCTCTCACTTCCTCTACCACATCACGTCCGAGATTTTTCAGTTCTGCATCATCTCTCGCATCCGACTGCTGCCGCTCCACATTCTAGGTCCCCTGAACGTCATAACCGACTCCCTCTCTCGCAAGAAGCCTCCGGTCAGCGAGTGGGCTCTTCACCCATCTGTGTGCCATGCCCTCTTCCATTTGTGGCATCGGCCGATGGTGGATCTATTTGCCACAAGATTCAACAACAAACTTCCGCTGTTTGTCAGCCCTCCACCAGACCCACGGATCTGGGCAGTGGACGTCCTCACTCTGGACTGGAACCATCTCCACACTTATGCCTTCCCTCCACCTCGTCTCTTGTCAGTAGTCCTCCGCAAAATCGCCAACTGCTCCGGCCGGCTTCTCCTGATTGCACCGAATTGGCCATCCGCGGCCTGGTTTCCTCTCCTCCTATCCCTCCTCATAGCACCACCATGCCAATTGCCTGCGCAACGGGACCTCCTATCCCAGGACCAGGGATGGATCCACCATCCGAACCTATCCTCGCTTCAGCTTCACGGGTGGCTACTATCATCCGACTCCTCCTCTCAGCAGGCATTCTCGAAGACGAGGCCTCTCGCATTGCCTCCAAGGCCGTGCGATCCTCCTCTACGAAAGTTTACGACAGCCACTGGAAACGGTGATTTCATTGGTGTATCCCACAGCAAGTCAATCCAATCAATCCCCCTTTACACGACCTACTCCGATTCCTAACCTCCTTATTTAAAGAAAGTTTACGGGCATCCACTATCCTGGTATACCGATCCGCATTGAATGCTGTCTTCAAGGCCGCCGGGAATACTGCCCTCTTCACGAATTATAAAATCTCCTCATTGATCCACTCCTTTCAATTGATTCGTCCACGGGTCCCCAAACGATTTCTGGACTGGGACCTGTCCATCGGCTTTGGTGGCTCCACCGTATGAACCCTTAGCCTCTGCACGTCTGTCACCTCACACGGAAAACTGTTTTCTTGGTTGCTCTAGCCGCTTGTCTTCGCTGTAGCCAATCACAAGCCTTATCCGCAAAGGAACACGACTGCTTTTTTCTACCAGACTTCCGCGTTGTTACTCTGACCCCTGCTTCTTCCTTTCGAGCAAAGACCCAAAAACCCACTGAATGCTCGCATCCGTTCATCATTCCGTTGTTATCCTCCATCCTGGGGGATGATCAAGAACGAACCTTGTGTCCTTTTCATGCCGTCTGCTTTTACCTGAAAGCATCTCCTCCTATCCGGCGTGACCGCACTCAGCTTTTTCTTCCATTTACCAATAAAGTTGGAACCACTTCTGCACGGATGATTGCTTCATGGGTTAAGACGGTCGTCCTCCAAGCCTACGAAGCTATTGACATCAATTGTATCACAGAGGATATCAAAGTCACAGCACACGAGCTCCGTGCCAATTCTACATCTTGGGCGCAGCAATATTTCCATTACAGACATTATGGAATCCGCTTCTTGGTGCCGTCCTACCGCTTTCACGTCCCATTACCTCCGGGATATGTCCCAACATGCCGACGGTTTGTACCGTGTTGGGCCGTTTATTGCAGCTAACAGAGTACTCTGACCCTTGGACACACTGTCACTCGACTTTGTGTTACAGGGGCCGGTCGCTAGCTAAGGGGACTCCAATTAAATGGCGCCCGCCGCCTTGACGAAGTCTATGGTAATGCTAATAAATTGGGTAATGTATTTTTTCACGGGAAGTAGAAACATCAAAATTCCAGGTTGCCCTGGTTAAGTTTTGTTTCTATTGCCTATTGAAAAAAATACATTACCCGGCTTCCTGCCCTCCTCCCCTCTCGTTGCCATTTAGGCCGGATAGAGGTGTCGAAAAGGTGAGAGCCGCTGCGCAGTAAAGATGCGCAGCAGCTAAGCGAACCGGAAGAACTCGTTTTATCTCTAGTAGAAACAGCATTTGAGAAGGAGAATGCTAATAAATTGGGTAATGTAATTTTTCAATAGGCAATAAAAACAAAAATTAACCAGGGCAACCTGGAATTTTGATGTTTTTTGACCAGTTGCACTCTGTTGTGTATTCCATGGCGGTACCATCTCAATCCCACTAGCCTGATTGATGCCAATAATGGGGTCAGGCTTCTTCCTGTTGACTTTAGTAGTATTTTGCAAAGCATCCATGTGTTGTTTTTTGGTACGATAGCCAACACCCTGTGAGCCGAGTTGCGATTTGCTCTTAGATTTTGATGCCGAAGGGGACACGACAAGTTTTTGTGGATACCGGCGGTTATTACGTCCGTCGTTCACAACTAAAAAACTGTCTTCGGTTGGTTTTGGGGAGTGATGGTAATTAGGCCTACTTGAGTCCAAGTTGGAATTCGGCGTAGAGTGTTGGTGGCTTTGGTGATTTTGTTCGTTGCTACGAGTTCTATTTCGTCAAACAATAGTGGAGGGTCGTCTCTCCACAAGTTATCCTGTAGGCTTAAGTCAGTATGGTCTCGTCCAGGCGTGGTGATATGATTTATTGCAGCACGAATTTTCTCACTATTTTCCAGCTAGGAACCTGTGACTAGTTTGAGTTTGTCATCTAATTGGTCCAATTTTTGACCAGCCATGCAGTAAAAAGCACGCATATCATCCCGAAATTCAGCTTTAAAATTGTTTATGTTGGTCTCTAGGTGGTTGATGCCTTCTTTATTGTCAGTGTTTTACATCCACTAGTTAAGAGTTTATCAACTTCTGGGGTACACTTGTCACAAAACCATATGATTCGGTCGTCATTGTATTTGGAAAGTAATTGATAGTACTCACTCGTGCCCGGTTGGCAGGAAATATGTTGCCATCTCACACATAAGTCACAGCAGAGAGCTTCGTCATTTTCAGCTACGAGTGCTTTACAACTTCCACATTTTGAACTTAAGTTGGTGTTGTCATTTGATTATTCATCAGTTCCGTTAGTGATATTGTGTCGTGCACTAGTGTCTGTCATTTTGGCTTGTGTCGAATTCGACCCTTTTTCGCCGGTTCCAGCGTTCCCTGGTTTCGCCCTTAGTCTAGGCTTGCCGAGTTTTGGTTTTAAGCCTCTCATTGTTCAATGCATAAAAAGATGTAGGTAAACACTTCAAAAGTATATTGTGAGTTTGTGGGTGCATTCCAATAACAAAGCACAAAGCCCAAGAACAGTTAAAAGTTTAAAAGGTAAAAACAAAACTTTCAAGACTTTCAAGACTTTGAAAACTTTCAAGACTTTGAAGCCTAGTAGTTGACACCGACCTTACATACATTAGTATAATTTTAAATTTTTTTAATTGTATGGCGGCTGTTTTTAAAACAAAATGGCTGCCATGTTGGGTTTTGGACATTGTTCAAGTGGTATCCTTTCCTAAGGTTTCTCATGGGTTAGGAGTTCACCGGAGATTGTATTATCCTCACAAAGTACAGTTTTCTTGAAAAATGTATTGTTTATACGCACTACAAGTAATTCGGTAGTATTCGTGGGAAACTTTGCCTTGAGGTCGAAGTTGATAACGTCAAGTTGGTAACACGCAGACAAATTGGATGTAATTGACAATTTTTACAATATTATTATAACTTTTACTAACGAAAGGTTGTGTTGTGCTCATTTATTTTAAAAGCTATCAAGAGTTGCGAATGGGGGGGGGGCATAGGGTAAAAAATCCCGTATATCGTCTCCCTAAAATCCCCAACTTCAAAAATCGAAAGTTGCCACCCACCCACCAACCACCCCCTGGATTTTTTTCCTGTACCCCAATAATTAATCTCGGGACCACCTCAAATGCAGGGATTTTTTTCCTGTATTCCAAAAATCCAGTATCGAACCACCCTAAAGCAGGATTTTTTTCTCCTTATTTGTCCTTAGTTCTGCTTAGTTCCAAACAGGTTCCAAAGATCCGGAATCAGGCCACTCCAAACACGACCCCAAATACATGCTTTTTTCCCGATCACTAGGAGCATTCGTTACAATCATAACGTCAAACTTTTACGACTGTTAATACCAACGAACGTTGCTGACTACTTCATATGCTTTATCACAAAGGACTTCTAAGTTTTTCTGCAACACGACTGTTTGTTGTTTCTTCAAAAGTCTGATATTAACTACTTCTCACTACATGACAAAACGATATAAAGGATAATGTCGTTCACAACAAGACAAGTGCCCTGAGAGAACTGAAGAACGATCAAACATCGTGAAGTTAAGTATCAAGATGGACGGCATCAGTATTAACATCGTCTCAGATTTGATCCAGAACGCAATTGTGTGATGGGGCCGTGTGCAGTTTATCCAGAATGTCGTTTTGACCTCAATGACGTACAAGGCGCTGAAATACTTCACACTCTACTAAGCAGAGTCAACTACATCTAGCGAAGGAATGGCTCGTCTATTCATTTGCAGCGTGAATGTTAACGGCAAAACGGAAGGTATTCCCTACCTTGCACTGCCATCGTGTGGGAAGGAAGCATTTAATTCTTAGAAAATGTTCTTTGACACAAGTATGAAGCTAATGAAAAGGAATTACGCAGGGCAGAAACGGATGTTTCAGTAATTTTGGATGGTGAAGGACCCAGATGCCAGGTTTTATAAACGATGATTGGAACAGCAAGCAAATCATTTGTGCCTGAGGGACTAATAGAGAAGACTGTTGGGCCAGTTGATGCCAAGCTTAACTTCGACTTTGAGCATGACTTAGAAATAAGTTGTATTCTGTTGCTCGTATGATGGCTAGTAACCAATATTTAACAAGGCATTGTTACAAAGAATCTTTGAAGAAGTGCTTCCATTTGAAGAATGCAATTTCACTGCTAGTTGTTTGATGTATGTGCGTGATAAGCAGAATGTGTCAGTTGCCAAAAAACTACTGAATACAATCAGTGATGCTTCAAAGAAACCAAAGAGATTGTTCAGAAATTTGCATCTGAAGGATGGTTGTGAAGACTTCCAAGTCCTTAGTCGGATAGCTGAAGCTATTTTAAGGTTTTAGAGTGGAAACCGTCTTGATTTGGAGACTATCATAGTTCATGCATGCAAACTTGCATATTTACTGCATGCTTGCTACAGCACGAAAGGGACCAAGTTTGTATTACCTCAACTCTACTACGATTGACAACTACTATTCAGGATACCTCCTTAACACTTACCAGAAGCACGCACCTAGGGTTTCTTTATTCATAATTCAGCTTAGCTCCGACTTTGCTGAGCGTGCATTTCATGTTGTCAGAACCACAACAAAAGACCGTAATTTTGATGTGAATAACGAATCATCTAGAATAGCAGAAGCATGAAAGGTCATGCCTAAATGTGAAGGATGGATTTGATCACACTGATTTCGGACTGGGTAGGCAACTACTCAACAGCATCTTTCACATCTCACACAGCATCTATGGGAAATCGGACTGATCCATTCACAGTAAATCGTGATCATATATTTTTGATATGGCATGCATCACCAGAAACCATACTGGAAACTAGAGCCATGCCAAATTTCGTTTTCCTAATAACGGTAAAATTGTAGGCGTTCAAATGACTCGTTCATCCCCGTTGTATATATAGGAAGATGATGAAGATAATGAATTTTCGGAGAAACTAAGCTTGGAACCAAACACAGACGACCCAACGTTTCACGATGTGAGATTGGACAGTGCGAGACTGACAACAACCAGCAGCTGTCATGATGTAGCTCAAGAAGGTAACGATGACGACCAAGAACTTGATCTTCATTTGGATGATAGCATGATGGCAGTCAGCAATTCCTTTCCTTTCATTACTATCAATGAAAAACAGATACAAAAGCCACTGTTCTGAGGGAAATAACATATGTCCTTTATCAGCAGACAGGTTAAAAAGACTATGTGACTCAGCATGTTATCCTGGAACGAAGACGTCTGTTTTAAACAATGCTGGAATTTTAACAACAGCTGCTGATCTGCTGTTTTTCTTGTGCGGCCTAATCTGCAAACTGATGTGCAGTACTGTTTAGCCATTGGCGTTGCAACCTCAGTAAGTGTCAATTCACTAGGAAGAAATATTGGCACTTTTAAACTTCTACACGGTCACGTGAACAGGGAAACCATGAAGAATGTGGTGAACTTGGTCATTTTTTAGTATGGCGAAGTGCACATTATTGCAAGGAAATTAATGTGAAACTTACAGAGTTCCATCCTCTGTCGCCACACCTTGCATTCTATAAAGCAGTTTAACTCCATGTACAACATGAAAAGCTGTGCAAGCTGCTTTCGACCTACTGATGGATAAAACCAAACCTCCAAGCATTACTTGTTAGTGCCTACCCACAAAGTATTGTGAAGGAACGATCTTAATAGAACTTTTTAAAATTCGACTTTCTGAAGAAAATACAACACCCCGTTTGAGCACATTTAGCAGTGAGCATCAGTTGCTGCAACCAGTGCCAGAAAATGCACGGCCTTGCAAACTGAACAGTGTCGGCGGATCATTAATAAGTTGGACATAAGAAGACATATTGGTTCTCATACCCTAAACCATGACGTGCCCCCATAATGTTGTGGATTTTGTGCATTAGTAACCTTAGTTGGTCGACATCTAATTTATATTTATTTATTTTTCTTGCTTTTGCGGCAACATTATGGCATGCTCAATTTGGGGCAACTTCTAGGAAGGGCAAGAATAAAATCTTTGGAATTATTCATAGTGCGTTTCCCTACATTCGGAAACTCTGCTTTGTTAAGTCAGCAGAGATTTCAACGGACCCTGTAACAATCAGCCAATCTACTGTAATAAATGAGAAGACTTTGTATGTCCAGTGGTCCAGTAGGTTCATCAGTGGCTCCCCCACCAACAGTGTATTGGAAATGTGGTCTTGAAGAACATTATAAGATTGCTCACCCTGGCTGCGAAGTTCAGGAGAATAGAGTTATACAATTTGCAGAAATAGATATGTTAAAAAAAAAATAACCTGCTTGTGTAACCCTGTCGCTGTTATAACCAAAGTAAAGGAACTAAAAACGAAAACGTGTAACGAAAATAACTTGTTTTAACCCTGCTGCTGTTGTAAATAAAGCATAAAGCCTGGGGACCCTTCGGAGAGCACAGGAATATTTTCCCCAAAAATATTTTTTGCTGAGACCCACCCTTCACAGAGGGATTTTTTTCCAAGCAAATTTCTTTTGGAAGACCCACCCACGGGGGTGACGATATACAGAATTTTTGACCCTATGCCCCCCTGGTTGCGAAGGGATTAAATGCTGCCTTAATGCCCAGTTGTTAAAAACACAAAGGGACGACTTAAGCCTAATGGCAACTTTCTTCTCCCAGTTTCATTCAAGGTCAAATATGCTGTCGGCCAACTTGGAATAAATATTTTTTTGGGAGGATGGGGGCAACGCTCACCAACTTATCCCGGAAGGCTGTTTCTTTTTTCCTTCACTGCTTCGAGCTAGAAAATTTGCCACCAAGCAAAGATTGCGCGCAGCAAACCTGCCCCCCCCCCCCCCCCCCCC
>JAHWFP010122790.1:154-21764 GCA_023313725.1 Lithobius niger
GCGATGCGCGAGTCTGCATTGGAAAAGCCCAGTCTATTGCATTTCACCACCTTTTTTCTCCATATGGGTACGAAATACATCGACATTGACAAGTTCACGTATTTGTTGAGCATCCAGGTATGATTGACCCTTCATTTCGGTCTTGCTACCCCTTAAATCACGACCGTGAAATGAAGACTTTGGAAATGTCGGCTTCACTGCTGTGCAGCTTAATAGATTAGTTTCTACAGGTGGTGGTGCATTGCCTTCCAGCCAGCCAGATGACGTCACATGCAGAAGAAAGCCAACTGATTCAATTGAATGTAGTGGTACGACTAATCGATCATTTGCTTGTTGCTGCCCCTGAAGAAGTGTCCATATTTCACTGTCGGTGACTGTACTTTATTAATAAACTGTGGACCAAAACCGTGCATTTCATACCAAACATGACAGGATACCACAGAACTTCAATAATTTAGTTAAATTCGTGGACAAATTTTCAATTTTCGACCTTTTTTACCTTTATTTGGAGTCAATGAGGTTGAATGAGGTAAGTAAATGTTGTACTTTATTAATAAACTGTGGACTAACATCTTTCATTTGATGCCAAAAATGATAGGGGTTCGCTAATTTTTCTACTTAGTCCTATTTTATCGAGGGATACATAAAGCCCATCACGCCCCCCCCTCCCCACCCCCTCCCCTAAAAATGCGGGATTGACACCAATGATTTTTTTTAAACCTGTGACTGCACTAACACTTTGCCGTAGGTGGATTGTTTCTCCCACAAAAATTGCACGTAATCCAAATTTTTGACCACTCGGACCTGGAATACAAATAAATACTCACGCGATTTCGCTCACTCAATCAGCGTTTCTCAGCGTTAATTGTGCATACGGGTCGTTTTTGATGCACTGTTTATAACATGGAGGTGTAGGGGGAGGGTTGTTTTATGAAACAGCCAGGGTAGCTGGCCTGGAGACTCTAGTATAAATAGTATGCTGACACTCAACTAAAGGGTGACACGAGTAATTAGGCCTATGTCTTCGTATTGTTCTTTATTTTAGATTTATTATGTATTTGCATGTGCGGTTAAGTACATCTCAGGTACCTAGGTAAGCCAAACTAGGAAAATTATGATTAGTAATTTTTCCCTAGGAAAAGGAGTAATTTAAAAAAAAATCGTTATTTCAACCATTTGCAAATTTGCAACCTCAATTTCTCGGTCTACACTCACGGTTGCACACTTTCAAAACACGGACTGAACCTCTCCTCAGAGTGGGGCCCGGAAAAACACCCTTCATTGGGGTCCCAATGAGGGCGGTCGTCACACCAAGAGGGCATTGGTAGTGTTCTCACACTTGCGTGGGTGCACGACGAAGTAGGGCGAGGACCAGCGGAAGCCAGTGCAACACTGTGTCACCATGGCAGGGATAGCACCGGAGGGAGAGCGGCTCGACACGAAATGTTACCCTCAAGTGGGAGGGGGGTTGCAGAGGCCACGGGGATGAGCAATTGTTCTCCATTCTCTCAGGGCGACCAACCCAGGGGCGTGGGTGGCCAAAATAATGGTAGTCGCTACAGAAAAATGGTGCACCGAATCCTTAATTGGTAGTGCGGGGCTGACATTTTCCCAAGGTTTTAGCACTTGTGGACGGACTCGCAAGGGCAAGGTGCTTGTACTTGAGGAGAAGCTGGCTTTGAGACTGATTGGTAGTATCACTGGATCCGCTAATGGGGCCTGGCTGTGAAAACTCTTGGAAGACTCTTGGAAGACCGGCCTGGCTGTGAAAACTCTTGGAAGACCGACCTGGCGGCTGTGGTGCAGTTCAATGCCTGGTACCAAAGTACGACAACAGGTGGTGCGGCCCCCACTGGTGGTCTGGGATACGGGCCCCACTAACCCCGATATGTATACCAGTACCTGTTTCCTACTATTGTAGCACAGGCCGAAATCAGGCGTATCCTGGTCCTAAGTGCCGGGTGGCTAGGACAGTTTAATAGCCTCATTGCAGGAAAAGTCGCCGGATACCAACTAAAACTATACGAATACGCAATCAGTTGAGTTACACCCTGAAAACACTGTACATGAACAGTGCACATCACATTTGACAGCTCAGCCTCCACATGAGTATGTATTGGCAATATGCAATTTGTGTAGCGATAATACACATTCTGGACGCATTATGCCAGTACACAAGTCCATACTCAATTCATGCAGAGAATGAGCAAGACACAGTGAGATGTACTGTCAGTGGACATCATCTTAGAAGCGCAGCCATTTAAACCTTATTGTCATTGAGGTTCCATCGAGTCAAGTTCGATTCTCGGTGGCTTTATGAATTAGTGCGTACCATCTTAATCTGGCCCTGATAATACCTACAGTTCAAAATAATTCCAGGGGTGCCCTCGATTCCATCCATTCATCAAATTCTTTATCTTCCACTTTCTCTGCTCCCTTCAGTCTTGCCAAGCATAATCGTTTTTGCCAGTCCGTCACTGGCAAGCATCAGATGACCAAAAGTATAAAAATTTTGGCCCCAGAATATCGCCTAAAGACTGCAATCTCCCTTTTTACCCGCAACAATTTAATCCTAACGTGTTTAGCATATTTTTTGCCTTTTTAGAATCAGCCTTCGTCTTTATGTGGTAAAAATTAAAAGCATGTGCATAGTAGTCTTGTACAGTTGTTTGACATCAGTATCTTGTAACAAGCAATAATACCAAAGTAGCAAGTATACGACCAGCATTCTAGTTTTACCTTTGAAGTGCCTGATGATGAGTAGCATTAATGTCGAAAATTAGCAAGACTGTATGAGTGTGTTAGTGTCTTCTGTATGAAATTTGTCAATAATGAAGGAAGATTGTAGTTTTAGAAGATACCCAAGTGTTTTAATTCAATAAAACCTAGCAGATATATGCGACTCTAGCTTCATATTTTTTATACGAAACTTCTCAATTTTCGAGCAGCTTATCCCTTCTACAGAGAAGCTAAAACCATAAAAAAATACACTTAAAGTCAGGAACACAATACATTTTTACAAATACAATCTCTAAATTGCTACGGAAATGAATTTACGGTTTTTTTTCCGTAGCATTTTTGAGATTATTAATATAAAAATTTGTTGCGTTCTGGGCTTTTTAAGTGCATTTAAATTTAAATTTATACCTTTTTTTAAAAAAAATTAAACACTTTAAGTCAATCCAAAGTTCCAAAGAACTTGAATGTGAAGCCATACAATTACAGGGTGGTCCACAAAAAACTGACGACCCAACATTTTCAAAGTCCAACTTTTCTAGTTAGTACCCCTCAGAATCAGGAGAGGACAGAAATCACCCCGTTTATAATGGTCGCGTCCGTTCTTGAGTCCTCCCATGATGCAACGCAAATTAATGAGTGAGCTGTACTGGCAGCAAGGCGCACTGACAGAGCTGAAAAAAGTGGTGGCCACTCCACCACATTCTAAACTTCGTCAAGGAAAAGCTATCAACAGTCAAGCCAGGGAAGTAATTGTAATCGTTTCGCGTCGATATCAGCAGGATGTATTCCCCAACAGTACCTTGAAAAGTAAGAAGGATTCATTAAAGGCTACTGCAGAATACACTGGAGGCAGTTATTCTACCGTAAATTATAGAATGCAAGAACAACAAATTTGGCTTTGGAAGAATCTCCCTGAGCTTGACGGTTGATCCAAACAAAGTCTTTAGTAAAAGCAAAAATATGGTTCTTTTTCAGACCCTCCAAATCGTGATAAGAGCCAGACGTCCTGTTTTATCTCGTAGTACTGAATAAACGTTCGTTTCCCACTTATTTTTTTCTAAAAAGTAATATATACAAAATGTACGCCCCTCCCCCCCAATCAATCCCCACCTAACCGCACATTTTTGGTATTGAGCACCAAAATATATTTTGTGCGATTTAAGGGATAAAAAAAATAACTACAAAAACAGCGTCGCCTAAAAAAAAAATACACCCCCCTCAAGCTCGTATCTCTTACAAAAATTTACAACTCTGAAGGCGCACAAGTAAACAATAAGGTTTTCAGAATAAAAACCGGGAATTACAATTTGACCCGCAATCTCAGAGAACAAGAATTATATAAAAGGTTCCCTGAAATTGTAGGTCTGTTTCTGATTAGTTTTTTCTGAGACCCAAAACTAACGACACGAATGAACAACACAAGTGGTTGTTCATTTGTGTGCGTGTGAATTTTCATGGAGATGCACGAGTTGCTGTCAGGGGCATCGTACACCCACGAAATAAGACTGGGTGGGGGGGGGGGGAATAGGGTAAAATCGTTTCAACTAGGGGACTGGGGGAGCCCTGGGGAAACGCTTTTTTGAGTTTGAGACAGCTGGAATACCCAAATTGACACTTTTTAAAAGGAAGGACTAGTACCAGACGGCCCGCCGTCCGCGCACAAGCCAAAATCATGTTTATTTATGGGAAATTGAGATGAGGATGAGGGGGAGAGGGGGGGGGGGCACATGCCTCCTCCATTCCCCAATGGCACGACACCCCTGGTTGCAGTGTAATATGTTTGGAAATACGAGTGGAAAACAACGCAACCCTAGTGTTACATACACTAAGAATCTCGTAAGAATTATCATTCGCGAAATCAGGTTTTTTTTTCAAGTAAAGAACAGAAACAAGTATTATTTCTTAACCACTTTTGCCTCCAGTAGAATCGTTTATTTCCTTTTTTTTTTATTAACACGAAAAATCTTTTTTTAAGCGTAATTCCCGCCTGCTAGGGATAAAAAAAAAATTTTTTTTGTCCTTTTGCTGGCATAGCACACGGATACCAACGAACGGATTTCAGCAGCTGGCCGGTCGGCTTTCCCGCAGAGCAGTCTACAATGCTGGTTACATGCAGGGAGCTCTACTGCTCCTGGCAAAAAAAGTCTATGACAATTTTCCAGAGGACTCAAGAACCGGCGCGCGTATAATAATTAGATTTGATTTCTGTCCTATTCCGGTTCTGAGGGGTGCTATCTAGAAAAGTTGGACTTAGAAAATGTTGGATCGTCAGTTTTTTGTGGACCACCCTGTATTAAATACTTAAGAAATGAAAACATCATAAGTTGCATAAAAAATATCTGAAAAAAAAATATTGATAAAATACAGAGAAATGAAACTGAAGTGCAAAGGTATAGAGAAACACCGCGTATTTCTTCATTGACAAAATGGTTGTTAAGCTACTTCAACTCTACACCATCTAAACACAACACATAATTCTGTAATACACTGAAAGTGGATGGAACCCTAAACATCCTACGATATTTCCTAAAGTCGTTTTTTGGATGTTTCAAATCAAATCTCTAAGTAAAGTGTATTAAAAAACTTGTTTCAATGCTTGAGTATAAAGAAATCAAGTGAATAAGCCGAGCATTGTTAAGGTTCCCTTGGAACCTGAGCACAGTGACAAAGGACAACTTTGGGACAGAAGCAAAGCTCTTATCTGAATCGCGTACATGAAGTACCTCCCAAACCTACAAATCCAATTCATTACAACCAACAAATATTGGAGACAATTGGCATCACATATGCTATTCACTGGTACGTCTTGACCTTCTAAACAATGTTTAGTCGATAAACTCAATGGCAATTCCTAAAGGACGGAATGATGTCACACTTATTACTTCACTGGTGGATTTGCAAGAGATCGTGGGAAATGTGAGAACAACAACCAAAGAGGTGTCTGATTTCTATCGCGTTTTTAAGCGTGTGATATGTAAGAGGTAACGGTTTATTGATTGGCTCTGGATGCTTCTTTATACAAGTAACTTCTGCTCAGCATACACGTTTTAGAAAAGAATAAAGACGCAAATTAGCGAACAGAAACATATGCGGTGTAATAAATGTGTAGAAGCAAGTGACAAAGTAGTTCATCGTATGATAGCCTCTCTTTATAAAACGACCTCCAATAGCATTCATACTGTTACTCAAGGGATTAATACCATACTTTAGTTGGCTTTGTCACTAACGACCTCTTTTTCCACACTGCAAAGACGACAATTTTACTGATTTTCGTTTTTACACAACAAAAAAATGTCGAAAATAAAATCTGTAAAACTGGTGGAACCTCATCGATGGCATTCAACGCGGCGGGAATTATTGTGGAATAAAAATCTGTGTAATTGTGTTTCGGCGATAATTTCTGTTAGCCACCCACAGCAAGAATAGTTCCCTGTACTTTGTTTCAGCTGGAACCCAGTTTTCTGACGGCAAAAAGGCTTCTTTCATTTTCTGTAAAATATATTTAAAAAATAGTAATTAAAACCATAGGTTTTTCAAAGGACAAAGACGAATAAAAGTAACATATCATCTAAATATACTACACAAGAACTATTATAAATGCGTCCTTCACTTACACATCCTGTACACGCCTACATTCTCGTTTACGTGAACAGTTAGGGTGAAGTCTCACGAACAAAGGAGAGTAAAGTGTCGCAGCGATAGCTTCGATACGATTAGCCCATCCAAAATGCAGCCGGTGAAACATTAGGAACTTCCTTTGCATCCCTATGTCTTACTCAGGCTAAATATGTCGTAAAGGGACGTAGGTGGCAGCAAAATGCTTCATTCAATCTAGTCGGATTACGCCTACGAACGTCTTTTGCAGTTTGAAACCCAGAGTATGGGCCTTAGTGCCCCCCCACCCTCCTGGGGCCCCCTTCCCAAGGGGGGTGGGGGGCAGGCGTAATGCCGGTTGGACGAAAAGGTAGATCCTTTAACCAAACTTACATTGCCAGAGTGTCACTATTTTTTTTCAACCCCTTAAAAAGTTATGAGGGTGTTCTGGGACTTTTGGGACACCCTATACAATTCATTAGTTGGTGTAGTATTATTTAGGACTTTTATTATCCTCATGTCCCAACGAGTTCTAACATCAAACGACACTTATTTCATTTATGCTTCCGTTACTTCCTTTTCTTTTGTGTGCCGTGATTATAACAGTATACTATACTGTTCATATGGGAATTACGAGACAAATTGGACAATAGATTCTGTAGCCCACATTAAAGACCCAAGGCTCGAATAATTCATCAGTTTTTTGGCCAAAATTGTTTGCAGCTGTTACTCCAACTCCAAAAAACATCTAAAACACAATTTAGGCAGCAAGTAGGCAAATAAAACAACAAAAAACTTAGCAAATAACAGCATAGACTTAACATTCTGGAATTAAAATCCCATATTTTTGGCATTCCAGTAACTCAACCCTGAGATTAATTCCGTAAATTACAACATTTGTTTTGCATGCTATAGAGAGAGAAAAAAACGCACACAAGACAGTGTCTTTATGCTATTTTTTAATGTGTCAAAGCCGCAAAGTTTCACAGGTACGAAAGTATTTGCAGCCAAATAGATTAGTTCGTATTTTTCGAGTTAACGTCATTCCCAGTGGTTGTTTCGAAAGCGTGGATGACATCCAACAAGACATACCATAAAAATCTCTTCACAGTTATAGTTCTGCGCCATTAGCAGGGCCGTAGCCAGCACATACCTTCTACAGCGGCCGCAAAGGGTAAAAGTTGAAAAGTTCGGTAAAGAAAACATAGTTAATGTAGCAGCGGTCAGCTGACTAATCTGTACGCTGGTTTTTCCTCTTCACAGTCGACCAGAACACTTGGTAAGATTGGTTTCAGTTGTAGACCAAAATAATTATGGCTACGGCCCTGCCATCTAAAGTAGCGGAAATCTGAAGTACAATGGGGCAGCCATTTTCTTAAGCACTTGTTTTTATCCTCTCTCTGGTATGGCAGCACGACTGTGTTAGCGGTAGGGGAAGCTACCTGGGGTGCCATCACGGGGTAGGTAAGTAGCGGTAAAAACGTATGCCTGGCCAGAATTGGGTCGGATGCCATCTTGGATAATGTCACATCTAGTCCAGGTGTATTATGGGTCGTAAAAATGGAGTCACCCAATAGAGGTGGAAATCAAAAAGGTGTTCACAAAGTTCAGTTCTGTGGGCAGTATAAGTTTCGGTTTGTGGTGGACATTATCATTATCATTACTGTCATTCATTAGTACAGGGTGAGTCAAAAGTATCGACCCAGTGGATTTAGCCACATGATTTGGTTAAGTCATCATACAACCATCGAGCATTGGTCACCATGGGGGGGGGAGGGGCACGTTTTTAGATCATCCAGGGGTGCCCCCACCCTTCCCCCTTTCATAAATTTTCCACTTTCGGTTCCTTTAGGAATAGGGCATTAGTCCCAATCTAAGATATGTGCGGGCAATCAATTCATGGTAAATGCAGAAAATAGCATGTAAATCGGTCCACTATAGCATGAGCTACGACCAAAACACGTTTAGTACAAATGTTGGCTTTTCTGCATAAAATAATAAGATGAGCAGTTGTTTTTATTGGTTGATTGCAGGCAACAATTACCCACAAGGGAAATATGCGGGAAACAGTTTTTTTCACATGCTGCCCGAAATCATAGTAGAAAGTAGGCTTGTCTGCACTGCTTACACTTTATCTGATTAAACTACAATCATGCAGGCTCTCCTGGGACCCAGTTCCCCCACATATCCCCATTCTCAAACACTCTCAGGGAGAAACAAGATAGCTACGAGACAAACGAGGTAAAAAATTGAAGAAAAATCTCGTTTTTACTACTTAAATATTGGAATTTCTGTGAAATTCCCGCAGTTACAGATGGAAGGGAGTGTCGAAAGCTAAAAAAACACAGTTACCGCCAAAAGGGAGGGGTGTCTACCCTAAGGTGCCATGATGTTTAAGATTTATTTACACAGGAAAACTTAATTTCCAGATTTTGAACAGTTCTCCCGCCTGAAGCAAAGATTTGACTTAAAAACGAAACATTCTTAGCGAACATCTCGACGTTTATTTAAAGATTGCTATCTACAGCTATGTTATAAGTGAAATGCAAGGATGCTTGGATCAAATGGATGAAACAACCATTAAACACAACGAGCCAATGGGGTAGTGTCATAGTAAAAACAATGCCTCCAGCCCCAAGGTACCGTCAAAATTATAACTCTTAGATATTCAAAGCTGCAACAACTAGCCTGATTGTCCTTGGCGTTAGTCAACTACCCTGAGAACCCTGCTCTAGCAGGTATGCCTGCCCATAGCCTAGCACATGCCATAGAGATTCGCTGTACAAACTAACCCATATATGGATGCCGGACAGCATGCAACTTCGTGTAGTGGCCAAGATACTCTAGCCTATAGGGCAGTGACACGACGTAGTATTATTGTGTATAACTCTATGGTTGAGCCAGTAAATGGGTTAGCTGCAAGGAGCACTGGAGGGAGAAAGGAAGATCGTCTTATTGACGCCAATGCTATTGGATTTCTTAAGCCTACTACGTGCGATTTTTTGTATTTGGAGAAAACAACGTTCTTTTAAGCCTAAGAAATCTGCTCTCAAAGCCCTGTCTTGTCTAGAAGTGCCGTTTTTTCCCGTTACAGTTTAATCTAGTGCACCTTGTAGCTATTACCTCCAATTGGTGTCTCGTAGCCAATACGACGTCACTTGACGCTGCTGCTTTAACTACTTAAGAGGCACTGATGCTCTTGATAAAAAAAATATATATGAAAAGGGACTTTAACGCCCTAAGAAAAAAAATTGCCATTCAGGAATGGCAGTAACAAAATAATGAGGAACCCTCGAGTCAGAGTAAATATGACTGGTGTATCGATACAGGTACACGAAAACAGTATAGCAAATAGCCTACCGGTTTATATACAAGCACTTGTAAGAAATAGGTATTAAGCTACCTCTGGCCGATGTAAGAATACCAAACGTATAAGGTCCCATTTCCCAGGGAAATAAACGTTAAACACATAAGTATCGTCCGACATAAAACATCTAAACATCTAAATACAGAACACTTCAAGACAAAATGTTCCTATAAAAATCTGAGGAAACAGAACTTTGAAATTCATTTTCAACAGTTAAATATGAACAATAGGCCATCGTCCACTGTAAACGCCGTTCCTGAAATATGAATACGCTATTTTCCACATCACTATAAAAGTGTATATTTGTTTCTTTTGCATAAAGCACATAGCTTGATGTATTTGTAACCAGGTAACGGATGCTGCAAACTGCTGGCGCTTTACACATGCATGTGACTTTTTAATAACTGCATTTGAGTCTTTGAAATATTAATATTGCAAGCAATTTTCATTAGCACTGATGATTTGCGTAATGCACTGCGTAATTCCACTTCGAATTATAAACTAATTGCTTAAAATATTATTTTAATATTTAATTGATACGTTTTAGTATGTTTCACTTTATTTCAATGCATAAATATTTAATGGCCTTTTTATTGCTAAAGTCCGGATCCGTAATTGCCCACTTGTTTCTGCCATACGGTTTCCACTTCAAAATTGTATTTCCTTGTATAAAACTCAACCCCAGCAGTGGTGACTCCCTTCAACCTAGACTTCAATCAACCCCCCCCCCCCCGGGGGGGGGGCCGGGTCGAGCGCACGGGGGCCCACGGGATTGAGCTAGGGCCTGAGCAAACACAAACTGCAGGTGGAGAAATGCCAGTCACCTTCCATCTCTCACTATTGTTCGTGGGTCTTTTTCTCCAGCATAAAAGGCAGGGAGATACTTTGAACGTTACCATAGCTCAGACAGAAAAGCCACAAGTCACTGCACTCGTCTGGAGGGCGAAGATGTTCTTCAGTGGCACCATTATATGTCGGGTATTGAAGGTAGTAGACCGTGTTTAGTTTAACTTTAAAAGTGTAATTCTTTACGCCATCATACTAAATTATTGTAGTTTAAAGAGTTAAATTTGTTTTTAATGGTACTTTAAAGTGTACACTATTTTATAGTGGCTTTCGGCACTATTGGTTTCTTGTCTCCCCATTAATTTCAGGGTTCTAAGGGTCTCTTTCCAAAAATCCGGCTTTATGTTTATTATTAACCCATGAGTTAATTCTAATCGGAATCACTTGGATTACTTGTGTGAGGTTATTTTGAAGTAATCGGTTTTCAAATTAACAATCTCAGGCATCAGACTCTTTGCGACCACGTATGCAGTAAAATGGTGAAGGTTCATTAATGTCATGCAAAGTAACGAGGTTTGGTAGTGTCATGCAAACTTCCATTTCGATTGCTCAGCCATGCTACCATGAGTAACCATGCTAATTCAGGGTTCTCAGGGTAGCCTAGGTGGTGTGGCTCATTTCGATTTCCTAACGCCTGGGAAAATCAGGCTAGTTGTAGCTTTGAATAACTAATAGAGTTACGACTTCGGCGGAACCTTGGAGGCATTTTTTTCCACTATGGCGTTACCCCATTGGCTCATTATTTTTAATGGTTGTTCCATCCTTTTGGTCGAATCCATTTTTCTCTACCGCAGGTGTCAGCTTTAGCCATCACTTTGGTTTCTTTGTGCGGTGTTTGGTTTCTCGTATTCGCCTTTAAGTATAATAAATATGTAAACCAGTGGTATCTTAGCCCATTTTGTAACCTTTTATTTATTCTGTTGTTTGATTTCAGTTTGATCCATTAAAATGCAATGCCTCATTACTAAAAAACAACTGCATTTGCAAGAACTATACTACAGCAGCCACTCAGTTTTTCTAGTAAGCATCCCCATAATGGAGTTCATATTGCAGGAACTTTTACAGTGTGATGGTGATCTGTGCTTTGAACGATCTTCTTGAGGTGGCTTTACAGGTGTGCTCAGTAACCCGTATAGATTTTCATTGGGTGGGACTTGTCTGCATAAATTTCTGAAGAGGCTAGAATTTGTTTCTAAACCATGATTACCATTTTTCAGATTTCAAATCCTTTGACGATTTATATCCAGCAATTTGTGATAAGAAGGTGCCACTCTGCACACTTTTTTTATGTCCATACAAGTCATTAAAATAGGGCCCACACAAAAATCCATTTAAATTCAATGCGGCAGCCATTTTTCAAAATAGCAGATTGAATTTAAAAAATGTGGTACATATATGGTTTTTTCCGTGTGGTTTAGGTCAGAAAATTCAATGGAACTATTTTAAAGTAGCCTAAAAATTTTAATTTTAAAGAAATCAATTTAAATTCTATACGGCGGCCATTTTCCAAAATGGCGGACTGAATTTTAAAAAATGGAGTAGGTTAGCAGTTGAGGCATCTTTTTCAATGTGTTTTTGTCAGAAAATTCAATGGAACTATTCTAACTATTGCGCATGCGTCAACTCTGACGTCAGTTGTGTTCTTTGTTCCGTCATGTATTTGTTATCTCTAATATCGAGATAGCTGTCGTTGTCGATCCGACTCTGGGCCATACTTATTATGAAACTTAAGTGGGACTAAAAATTGTATTCGAGTGTATTATGCTAAAATTAGCAATGTGGAATTTACGTTAGGATCAACATTTATCCCCGCCGATGATTTTCCCAATATTCCGCACGCCGGTGCTCATGAAAAATAATTTCGGCACGCTGCCGCTGTCCGCCGCCGTCAATTTTTGGGCGCGCCACGTCACTAGGTAGTTTTGAATTTTAATTCAAAATTTCATAAAGAAAGAAATCACAAGGTAAAGGGTAAATGAAACAAGGAGTCTGCATTAAAGACTGGCCTTGTGAGGAAACACAATACACTAATCTGAGAAAGAAAGAAATGACTACTGCCCCGACTGGGACTCTAGTAAACGACATACCGTTTACTAGAGTCCCAGTCGGGGCAGTAGTCATTTCTTTCTTTCTCAGATTAGTGTATTGTGTTTCCTCACAAGGCCAGTCTTTAATGCAGACTGCTTGTTTCAAAATTTCAGTTTTAATTTTTTAACGAGTTTTTCACGATCTAAGGAACCTTAAAAACAAAAAAAAAAAAAGATAAGAAAGATTAAAATTCTTGCCAGGCCTGGCCGGAAGGGCACCTTTTAGGTTTTTTCGTAAACAATTCCGATAGGCGGGTTATTATTGTCAGATTCGTGCAAGAATTTCGTAAAGAAATACATAAACTGCTTACGCAAAATACCACAACATTATTATTTTCATACACGAAAGACAAAACTCTCTGTTGGATAGTTCCGATAGGCGGGTTGTTATTGTCAGGTTCGTGTGGTTTTGTTGTTATTGTCAGTTGGGTTAGGTTAGGTACGTTTGGGGTTTTGCATTTCATACTGAGGCGTTAATGAAGATTTAACGGTTTCCACAATTTTTGGACCAATTTGTAGTGCCTTCCGTGAAATTGAAGGTAGGTTTTTTTCTTTTTTTTTTCCAATTTCGGGCCGTGTGCGTAAAGGGAACATGGGATGAAAACTGGCTCTCGTCCGATTTTTTTTAATGAACTAAGAATTATCTTCCGAGTAATGTTTTTCTCATCCAGTTTTGGGGGAAAACGCGCCGTTTGGCTGTGGTGAAGGTCCAAAGTTAGCACCGCGCTGCACCAGAAAGCATGAAACTGGGCGAAAGTCCGGCAAGTGAAACGCCAAACCCCAACCAGTTCATTACCTCAAGTGAAATGCCGAAGCCGGTTCCTAACCTAACCGTCACTAACAACACGACCAACCGATATTAACCACGTTTTTTTGTGGTTGTTGTTGTTGTACAAAATCAAGCTCCACAGATCACAGTTGTGTTGTTTACGGCTATGACGTGGCGCAACAAAGGTTTATGCATGCTGTCGATTGTTGCTGGCCACTTTGAAACAATTCAAGTCAGCTTTGACAGCCTGCATTTGTGAAATAAATACGCAATTCTATCGTTTTTAGCAGCTACCAAGGCCTCGAAATTAACAAGGCAGCTTAGTTTGGTTTAAAAATATATGCGTTTAGCTGAAACCCTGATTCTTTCTTTCATTTTACGTTCAACAATCAACTTTTAGCAAAGACATAACACGTGCACGAAGAATGAATCTGGAGTTTTCTGAGTGGCATTGTTCCCTAAATACAATGGTGAAAACAATGTAAAACCATCAAAATGATCGTTTAGGGACCCGTAACTCCGTATTGGATGGACCAATCGAAAAAGTGGTCCCTGTAAGGTTGAAGCCCAGAGAAATTTCTGGCTCAGATCATGTTTCAGATTTTAGGTAGGTGCAGTAGTTTTTTCTGAAACCGTGTCAGCCAAGAAGAACAAGAACAAGAACCAGAACAACAAGTGAACAGTTTTCAAATTTACGTGTTGCTCCCTACGTTTACTCTTGCACGGAATTGCGTAATAGTTGGTGTAAAGTTTGGAAAAGTTGCTATCTACTCTCTGGCCAAGTTTGGTCGAAATTTATTGAAACGGAGAAATTAATAGTTTCAGTTGCTGGAGAAAGGACTTCCATCATAAATATTGCTGGAGAGAGGACTTCCATCATAAATATTACAAACAAAAACGTCAAGTGTGCCGTAAAAAAGGGGTTATATGATTGAATTTTCAGTTGTTTAAATGTACACGGATAAAAGTTGATGACACTTAATTGAAATAATCAAATGTACAATTGAGAAAATTGCATCTGTTTAAGTGCTGTTGTGCTTTACGTTTAAAAATATGATTGGTAAAGCACAATAGCACTTAAACAGATGCAAAAGTCATCAACTTTTATCCGTGTACATTTTAACAAATGAAAATTCAATCATATAACCCCTTTTTTACGGCAGACTTGACGTTTTTGTTTGTAATCCGTGTATCTTCTTTACGACATAACACGTGGTGCACGAAGAATGAATATGGAGTTTGCCGAGTGGCATTGTTCCCTAAATACAATGGTTAAAACAATGTAAAACAATCAAAATGATCGTTTAGGGTCCCGTAACTCCGGAATGGATTGACCAATCGAAAAAGTGGTCCATGTAAGGTTGAAGCCTAGGAAAATTTCTGGCTCAGATCATGTTTCAGATTTTAGGTAGGTGCAGTAGTTTTTTTCTGAAACCGTGTCAGCCAAGAACAAGAACCAGAACAACAAGAAGTGCACATTTTTCAAATTTACGTGTAGCTCCCTACGTTTACTCTTGCACGGAATTGCATAAAAGTTGGTGTAAAGTTTGGAAAAGTTGCTATCTACTATCTGGCCAAGTTTGGTCGAAATATATTGAATAGAAACGGAGAAATTAATAGTTTTAGTTTTGCTATCGCCATGTATGATACACAAAGCAATACAGAAACAAACCCTTCAAGTCTTGCAGCTGGCGTTTGCTGCTTGGTAATGTTGCATACCACAATGTTTAAAACAATCAATCTGGTAGTTTAGAGCTTCCTAACCCCTGAACCATTTGACCAATTAGAAAAGGTCTTATGGAGACGGCACATCTACAGAGCAATATCTGTAAAATGAGCTAAGAACCAGCTTTATATGAAAAATAGTTTGAACTGTACAGAGCGTAACAGAAACGTGTCGTGCCAAGAACAAGCCAAAAACGAATTTCATGGTTTCAGCTCAGGTCCAGATGTCTGATTTACTTTGGCTGATTTTAATGAATTTTGGTGTATTGTTCACCAACTCCAAACAAACTTATTTACACAATTTAATTGAAAAATATTCACAGATGGCGGAGATATTTCGTCAAAATTTCGTCTTTAACATGGGAGGTCAAACCTTACTTTAACTAATATATGATCGCTAATTCGAGGGTGAAGAACTCATTCTTGGTCCACGAACAGTATGGTTTTTTATTCTCCCACTGGTTGCAAGTGGTCATACTGAGTTGCTATAGGTAAAAAGCTAAAAATTACGTTATCGTGGACGATTCAGATTAAAGGATTAGGTAAACTCGTTAAATTGACTGCCTCCCCCAGAAAAAAAACAAGCGTCTAAGGCCACTACGTAGTCGCACCGGTTCTTCTGTACAGATCTGCCACTTCCAATGTTGAGGCGCACACCTCTACCATACCACGCACTGTAACAGCGATCTCTATTATATAATCTAAAAGCAGTAACCAACAACACAATTGCCGGTAAAAAATGTTAGCTTTTAGGCCTATTTTACATTATAGGCGTAATTGTCAGATTTTAGGCCTAATTTTTAATCTATAGTTTTAATTTCGGTAAGTAGCAGCTAACGGAGATTTGAATTGTTCAGTAAGCCTATTCATTTTCGCAACATGGTGCGCCTCCGGGCACACAACTAGTGTTACGTTGATAAAGCCAGCAGCGACTCGTAGCAACTTAACGTTGCCGTGGTAACGTGATTTAAGGCCTAATTTTGTTTTTAGGCGTAATTTTATTAACTGCAGTGTTCGACGGTGAGCCTATTCATTCATATAGCGAGACTATTTTAACCGAAGTTAAAATTCATTTGTTTTACAGCTACGTGTTTCCTTGGGATTTCAATTCGACTATCAAATGTTATTATCTAGACACACGCTAGTGTGCCGCCGCCAAGTAACAGATCATCCCATTGTAGACTTCCGATTGTTAAAAAAAGGATTGTTAATGATAAAAAGGAGCTCAGTAGCAGACCTGTGTCTGTTAACTGTAAGCAACTGAAAACATGTTGAGGATAAATCCCAATGCGACGGAAACGTTTCAAATTGTGGAAAATGTAATGGAAAGGGTCAGAAATTAAGAAAAATTAAAATTTAAAGAATGAGTGACCACCAATCAGAGAAAAAGATGCGTCAATAACGTTGCTTTTGTGTTACTGTCTAGCTAGCTAGCTAATAAGATTTTTCCCATAATAAATACCATAAACTTTTTGCTCATGGCTAGCGCAAAATTGAGACGTCCTACGTAGCTGAACTTTTTCACACGGATGCATGGTCCTTTTGTTGGTTTTGGGGTTGTAGGGGGTCAGGACAAATGCGTGGGAGGGTTTTGAAATTCGCCACAAGGGGATTTAAATTTAGTTTCTTTTTCAAGTTGCAACAAAAGATTTTAAGCAACAATGGCTTGAACAATCAAGACTGGTCCTTAGCTTAATTGTAAAAGCCTGGACGAACAAAAAACTGAACTGTAACGAAGGACAAAATAAGGAAACATTAACGTTGCCGTGGACTGCGTAAGAATAAAGGGATGCACGTTAGATGGTTACGCAACAAACCGGGCATCCATGACCTAGCGTGGTTTTTGCTAATACCCCAAAAATAAAATGATTCGCGTTCTGCTGTTTTACCAACGGGGGTTTCTGCATGACTAAATGTGAACGAAGAAAGCAAACGAAAAAATTCTCAATTTAGCTGATGTAATGGCTAATTATTTACAGACATGAAATGCCTCCAAAAATAAAGGTAGAGCGGAATATAAGATGGTGCGCTGGCTTTTTGTATGTTCACAGTCCTAAGTTACATGTGCCTATCAACTGCAAGCAACTAAAGCGTAGTTTGTCATGTCGAGAATAAATACTAATGCTCCCGAAATCTTGAAGGGCAAGGGAAAGGTACAAGGATAAACAAAACTACTAAAGGGCATGCGCTGACTAAGTGAACGAAGCGAACGATTTCAGCGATTGTTAGCCAGTGTCTTCAAAAAATGGGACTGAAGAAACGGCGTATGACGACGACGATATGACGTATGCTCGTACAATAAACTAAGCCATGTCAATTTGGCTAATCAAACGGCTAATTAGTAAAAATTAGCCTCCAGAAAAAAACGTACAGATGAAGATAAGACGGTGTAACCTTTTATAAGTTCACTGTCCTATGAAAGTTGTGATATCCGCCCAAAACCAAAACTGGTAGAAAAACCCGCCAAGTTTCCAAAAACGATCGGCAATCTTTTAGTTTTCATTTAACTTTCGAACTATTAGTGTGTGCGATTAACTTGGCTAATAGGATTAACCTTGGCGGCCTTTCCCTGGTGGAATGATATCACTACCTTCACCTACCTGACTTGACGAAAAATGACAACGCTGGCGGTCCAAAGGTTTGTACGAGACGTATTTCTTGATTTCCGGTGGAAATATTCATACGCAAGCTCATGGAGGTCATGTGCCTCGCTTTAAATGCTGTTTGGTAGCGGGAAACCGGTGCTGTTCAACTGTCCAAGCGCAGAAGAAAAAGGTTGTTTCGAAACACAGAGGGTCAAACATCGAGCAATGCTATTCCCCAACGCACAGAGATTGGGAAGAGGCTAGGCTTTACACCCAGGTCTCCGATACGCGAGTCAGCCGTATCAACTATATCCTATCAACCTGTCCGCTGCCTATGCCGTTGATAATATACATTTTTTGAAGTAAATGAAACTGCAAGATGATAATTGAACGCTTACACTAGCATTCGCTTCAGTTCGTGGATGCTACGACGGATGTTGGTTTCTTTAAAGACTTTCTGTTCGAGGGGGATTATACAACACAGAAGAACTAACAAGACGAATTAAGTCCGAATGCACTTTACGAAACTTGTGAGAGGTTCCTGTATACAGAAAGTGAGCAAGAACAGCCAAGTGGTCACGTTGGTGTGGTTTTACCTATATGAACGCCCGATTAAATATTGCTATCGATTGATCTCCGTCACTATGTAATCCGATTAAATATTGCTATCGATTGATCTCCGTCATCGTAAAAATTACTTCCATACATGGCTTCCCTAGGCAGCTGAAGGTGGCTTGGTTAAATATGTTTTCTTAAGGCACATTACAGGCCAAATTACTAAAATAAAGGCCTAATCCAACAAATATGTACTAGATGTCAATAAATGTGTGAGGGCTGACACGCGACAGCTGAACTCCCAAACATGTTAATAGTCCAGTTATTAGCTCAACTCCTACACGCGTGCTAGCGGTAGTAGCAGTGGTAAAAATTTTAATGAAACGGAAGAAATAGAAGTCCCGGTTCATTCTTAGGAATGCACCCGACGTTTCAGTCTCGACATTTCAGCTCTTTAAGGACGTCCACCATGAAGAAAATCTCCGCTTCTTCATATAACACTTGCTGATTCGTTATTGTTAATTGTGGCTTCCGTTGACTTCAGCAGGAAATCCCTCGAAGAGACGAGTTCCACTCCAGCAGTGACGTCACGCCCAGTAACGATTTTGATGAAACTGTAGCAACAGCGCTAAGCAGTTTGGTGAATTTAGGAATGTGACCAAAGTTTCTTTAAGAGCTGTCGAAGCTTTCAGTTAAGCTGTAATACTATCGATGCTCGTTTTAACTATGGGTAATACTAGACCAAATGACTGGTTTACCTAAGAAATGACAGTACTTATCAAAGAAAAGGAAAGCTCTATTTGGGTTAAGGAAAATTGGAAATTAGCCAACAGCGAAAATTATACACTAGAAATAACGTAGTTCAGTTCGCCCCCAGATCACTTACACAGCGCTTTAATAGCTATGGCCACATCCTCCACTGGCATAAAGATAACTCGCTGAACCCGTTATTAAGGTCACAACCGTGACCAGGACCCCATTCGACCGAAATTTGCTCCGCCATAGGCAATGGAGGAGGGAAGACAAATCGTACACTCATAAGGCTCAATAAAAGAGAAATAAATAGACAAACATCGCTGGAAATAATATTAAGGAAAATTGGAAATTAGCCAACAGCGAAAATTATACACTAGAAAAATTATACACTAGAAATAATTATACACTAGAATAATAATTATAATTATTACAACAGTCTGATAAGATTTCCCCCCCCCCCCCTTTCATTGTGTGCCCAGCCAACTGGCCGTAAGCACTGAAAGATGGCAAACTGACGTTAAAAAAGGACGAGATTTACCTCGCATGTACAAACAGGCACCAAGGGGCCCACTGACAGGACCAAAATACTAACGAGGCATGAAAACGCAGCATTAATTTTCAACAAGTTTGAAATTTCGCGTATTCATTGCAGACGCCATTAAAAAAGCGGCTCACTAGCAGATGGCGTCGTAATTTCAACAAGCATATAACTGATTTTAACCTACTAGTAAGTCCTCGTGCGATAAAAATCCTTGCAAATCGTTGAAATCAGGTGCGTTGGGTGCAGTAACGAAGAAAGCCTCAACATTAAGGTGTGGGAACGTGTCCTTTATGGAGAAAAAAGTGCCTTCAAGTGCGCGGTGATGCGTTGATGTGTGTTACTGGCTGCTAAGCTAGCTATCTAGAGGATACGGCCCCACTGTTAATTCTCATAGGGTATAAAGCCCTTCTACAGCTCTTTAGGCAAATTAGACAAAACTATTTAGGCACAGGTGGCGAGTACGGGGAAATGCCTTTACCTAAAATGGGCGTTTCAGCTAGCACATGGCATTGGAAGAGGCATTGTTGTTGCAAATAGATGGCAAACTTTTTACTTCCACCAGCGTGTTGGTGTTTCTAGAGTCTCCCTATTGGGGGTTTGTGCGTGTATGCACGGGTAGCGTGAAGAGTCCACGAGTTCGCATTTGCTCTCGAACATGCCTGTTTATTTATGCATTTATGTTGTACATTTCACGATAAGTCTATACTCAGCACAGAATAAAATATTCGAAAATCTGATAATTTGAACTGCAGTTGTCTACATGCTAGGATGGCCTGTCTTAATTTGTCTCTCAAAGCAAAGCTTAACCAAGTATTAAAATTTGCCGCTGCAACTTTCACAGTAGACACATGAGGACCATTCCTAGATTTCATCGCTCCATTTATCTTGTTGGTTTAAATTTTAGCAACGTTTGTGATATGTCTTACAGTGTCGAAATGCGCATGGTTCGCAAATAGACAGCTATATTAACTGCATTAGTCACGCAGTTAGTGCCAGAGCCCAAGTCTTAACACAATTTATCCTTTTAATACTTCTGGATGGCCATTTTGTGTGTACCTTCTAAGGCCTGCATTGACCTATACAGGGTGATCCACAAAAAACTGACGACCCAGTTAGCATCCACTCACTCACTCTTCGTCTCACCAAGTGTAGGCCAGTTTAAACATTTACCTTACCACCTTCTAATTAGCTCCTTAACTTACCATTGTCGAAGACATTTTCCTCCAGTCAGCTTGTTTGATCTAACCATTTCTGATATTTTGTTGCGTGAATGCTAACACTAATGGCATTTGACAGCCACCATCTGGATTAATTACTGGGGGAAGGGGGTGCCAATATACATGGAGTATTTAAAATTATCTTATATGTTATAAGATAAAATTAAAAATACTCCATGTATATTGGCACCCCCTACCCCTCGGAAATTCACAATGCTGCCTCCATCTTACTCATCATTCATAATGAAAGGATAGGAAACGCCTTCAGTGCTTAGTTTCAATTCCAGTATGTGTATTCAAACAGTACACAACTATTTTTTTACTTGATAAAATAAATGAAAATACATTTTTTTATATAACCCAATTTATTTGTCAAACAAAATTGCATGCACATACAATTAGTAACATTTGCCTTATCTATTAATGCATTGGCTCAAATTATCAACAGTTTTAAACAAGAAATTTCAGCATCTCTATTAACAGTCACTACTGCAATCCATTTCGTAAGTGTTATAGGTAGTACTGCTAAACCGAAAACTTGCATGAAAGTTTATCAGAATGCAGAAAAGTAAACAAAAAGATATATGAACAACTTGTAGAAATCGGAACTTCCAAAACGTTGTTTAACGTATCAAGTTATTTTCGTACAAAATGCCAAACTGCCCTTGACAAGTTGGTTAGTTTGTAATACTTGAAGCTCTTACGTAACTCGAAGACTTGGTTATTAACAGTATAACTAAAAGTTTTAGTAAAGCCTGATTTTGGGGATTATTTCCCTAAATTGTAGCACTTTATATTGACGATTTTATGCAAACATTCAAAAATCGAC
>JAHWFP010122790.1:26764-36848 GCA_023313725.1 Lithobius niger
ATGCCCGCAAATACGTAGCCTGATCAGTAAAAAACTTTTCAAGGCTATGGTCATGGAGTTTTAGTTTAAAAAAAAACTTAATTTTAAAATATAGCTTTAAAACGTGTTTAGAATTAAAAATACAATAAAAATAAACCATTTTGCCCTCCCACAATGCTGAGAAGGAACCGGAATGGGGTTGGACCACTGACACCGTCCCGAGGCTAGATGGGTCGCTTCAAGAAAGTGTGGAGGGGTTCCTGAGAAAGTCGAGATCGGAAGATGGACAAGGAGCGAGCATTAACAGTGTCCGAACTCAAGGCATTCCAAATTTGGACAATTCTCACCGAGAAAAAGTTTCTACGACATTCCAAACGAGCAGAGGGAAGGGAAAGTTTCCAATTATGGCCTCTAGTACGTCCGATGGTTGTAGCCAGATCAAAAAATGGTAATGGAACTTCCAGTTGGTGGTTAAGTATCCTGTAAGTCAGGAGGAGGTCAAATTTAATCCTGCGAAGTTCAAGAGGTTCAAGTCCAAACATGGTTAGGCGGGCTTTGTAGGGGGTATCACGGAGACCTGACAATCTCTTGATGAAACGCCTCTGAATTGCCTCAACAGAGTCAATATCACCCAAGAGAAAGGGTGACCAAACAGGTGTTGCGTATTCAAGGATCGGGCGGACAAACACCTTAAAAGCCCACACTCTTGTTGCATTATTGGCCGACTTGAAGCACCTTTCGACGATAGCTAGACGTCTGTAGGCATCCAAACAAGTCTGTCGGACGTGGGAGGACGATTTAAGATCTCCAGTAAACAAGATTCCCAAATCTTTCAGTGTCACGAGAAAGGAGTATGTTGTCGTCAAGAAAGTAGGAATTTTTCTCAAAACAAGCACCAACATGGAAAGAGTGGCATTTGTTGAATGACAGTGGAAGTTGCCAGCGTTTGGACCAGAGGTCAACAGTTTGGATCATAGACTCAAGGTGGGGTGAGCTTTCTGAAGATAGGATAGGGGCACCGACCTTTAAATCGTCAGCAAATTTAAAACCAAATGCATGATGATTATCGAGAATTAGATCGTTTAGGTAGATTACAAACAAAAGTGTGCCCAAAACAGATCCCTGAGGGACCCCACATGGAACTACCCGTGGTGAAGAAAATGAGTTTTCAATTTTGACTCTTTGGGTGCGGTTACGGAGAAAAGCAGCGATCCAAGTTTCAAGGCCACCCGAAATGCCACACTGCTTAACCTTAAGAATGAGCTTACTGTGGACAACGGATTCAAAATCTTTCATGAAGTCGAAGTAAATAGTGTCCGTATGTATGCCCAGGTCGAGGGCACCAGACCATTGGTCAAGAACAAGTAGGAGATGATCGACCCGGCATAAAGCCGAATTGGTCGTCCCGAATCACGGAGTGTTCCTTGAAAAATACTAGGAGTTTATCTCGGATAATCGATTCCATGACTTTACATGCAGTACACGTAAGGGCGATGGGTCGGTAGTTTGAGGGGTCAGATGCAGACCCCTTTTTAAACACTGGGATAAGGAAAGGAAAGGGAGAAGATTCTGGTAAGAAGGTAGCATATTTCCAAGCAAAGATTTTTAATGAGAAAAGCCGAAAAACCATCCGGGCCAACAGATTTACTGGGATTCAACCTTTGAATAGCAGCGAAAGTATCAGAAATTTTGAAAGAAATATGTGAACAAGAAGATGAAACAAATGGGATGTTCTCCATGGGCAAGGTTAGGTCGTTGTTGTCTGCAGCTAAAACCTTAGCCAGTGCCTCAACCTTACTGCTAGTGTCCGTAACAAAAGCAGCACCCACCTTAAAGGGGGGGAGTGATCGAGAAGTGGAAGTGACTCTACGGTAGTGTTTAAAGAGGGCCGACAAAGTTCCCTCGCGAATCACCCTCCTGTCTTTCACTGAACCAGGTTTCCGTGGCCAGGGAGAACTGCTTACGTGCAGTGTTGTAGGCAGATTTATTTACTGTACAAGGATTTATCTTGAGACGTTTCCAAAGTTTAAGTTTAATATTTCGTAGCTTAACCAGGTGGCGAGGAAAGTGCACAGTAGCAGTGGGAAACTGACAAGGAGAACAGGAAAGGGCTATGTGGCCTGAGAGGATAGCACAAAAGCACGACCAAGCAGCCTCAGTGGAAAGATGAGAATAAAAAATCAATCCATCCCAATCAATGGAAGAGAGGGAGGATTTAAGCTGGATGAGATCAAGTTTGCCCTTCGGGGGAAGACGTTGGACGGGCTCACCAGAAAAGGATCTCCCAACCCCACAATCCAAATTAACCGAAAAGAGAACAACACAATGGTCGCTGTTACCAAAATGGGCACCCACCGTTATGTCAAAGATAAGTCGCAGATCGTGAGTAAAGATTAAGTCCAAGATGTTCTCCCCTCTAGTGGGCTGGTCAAAAAGCTGGTAAAGGCCCAGTGGGGCGAAAAGATCAAGAAAAAAACGATGGTGAAGATCACTGGCGGTATGGTGGTCCCAACTTACAGAAGACAGATTAAAAACCCCAAGAACAATATTGGAATGCCCAGGGTTAAGAGAACGTTCAATAAAGGAACACAAATTAACAATATCTGGGTCGGATCTACTTTGTGGTAAGTAACAGAGGATAAAAGTTAGATTAAGATTTGGTGCCGTCGCGACAATACCCTCCACACTCTCAGCAAACTCAACAACAGCCAGAGGTAAAGAGCACCGGTGAACTAAGAGTAGTCCCCCACCTCGGCTGCCCCGATCCCGCCTAATCACAGAGTAAGGGGTCGAACCAACCAACATAGCATCAGTGAACCCGGGAACAAGCCAAGATTCCACAAGAAAAAGAAGATCATATAATCCACAAAGAAGCAACTCCCGAAAACAACCAATATTGCGAATTACACTTCAGGCGTTTATAAGCACACAGTGAAGGTTGTTCGCCGCAGATGAAGGCGGTGCCATGGGATCATTTCCCCTTAGAGATGAGTGTTTTCCTGTGGTATCTGCGATTTCAAAAGTTCGTATTGAAGGACAGATTTTCCCCTCGCTGTTAAGATGAATTCCATCTCTTGCCAGGAGGGTAGGGTCCTTGCACACATAGCAGTCCAAAGAGATGAACGAGAAGTTTTTGTCAACACAAAGCTGGCGCAATAGAGAGTTCGTGTGGATGATCTTAGCATCAGGGCTTCGGATTCCCAATATAGAATTAGGCCTACACAATATGGCGGTTAGGTCTGGTAAATATTCCTCCAGCTACCGCTACAGTCGTCAAGACTTGTTAGGGTTGGAAGGAAAAAGAAAAAGGGTTAAGGATACACGATAACAAGGAGGGAGAGTGAAAAGAAGGGAGGAGATGCAATCATAATTGATTCACTACCACCACTTGGATGTCCAACACACAAGGCCTCACGCAAACATACTCATTTAATCGTTTGCGATTTAGAATTTTCCATATCGACCCATCCTATCTGGCTTGGCCACCGTGAAAATCGGTGGATGAGAATTTAACAGCACTGCCGTGCACCACTTCCAGTACACTCTGACACCATCTCTTGAAGTTTTGATAAAATTGCCAAAATTTGAGCGGCCCTGGCCACACTGCTGTCACCGTCGGTGGCCCATACAAACTCACGTTTGCACCGTGCCTAATCGTATTCAAGGACCACTCCAATGCACCAATAGCCGCTCACTCCACGGCCCAACCAGCCAGAGCATTCGATTTCCATTTGGCCTCGACAGTGTCTTCGACGTCATATTTGTCCATTTCTGGCAGGCCTTTCTTATTTACAACGCTCCAAGCCTATTCCCCTACTCAGCACTTAGCCGGATTCTAGTACCCGCCTCACTACTTTTGAAGTGGTTATTTCAATATTTGCACGTGGTTTGGCCTCACGAACGATTTCGTGGAATTTGCGTCCTTTATACCAACATGTCGGTATTAATAGGCTTACCATTCACTACCCGTACGCCCACTGGCTATACGAAATATAACGATCTTACTTTTATGCGCAATTGCTCACACGACTATTTCCATTTTCACTACTCACCAATCACCCTGAGTCACCATCTTTTCTCGCTCGTTTTCAGATTGCAGGCGTCCCAACTAGCCTCAAACCGGGCGTTCCTCCCCCTCAAAATCGCTATTCACCAATGCACGTTGCCGTTATCTTTCGCCAGCCAGGCAGTCATCCAAGTCACTGTAGGTGCCGGCCATTTTCTTACCAACATCGTTGCCTTCCATCGTCTTACCACCATTCACGTCAGCGGCAAGAAAAGAGTGGTGTGTAAAGGCGAGACCGGGGCGGAGGGGAAGTAGAAGCGGAAGTGACGTAATTTTGCATGCATTTCCAAAAAGAAATAACGCCATATAATAGGTTTACAAAGCGCCGTATGGTAGGGAGGGATACCAAACAGTGAGGATGGAGGCTACTTATGAGAATTGTGTTTATATATATAAAAAAAAATTAGTGGAATAAAATCTTATCCTCGCCAATTTTTGAAGTCTTAGTGCACCAGAAACCTACACGAAGAAATGCGCCCGACCTAATTAGCTTAGATATCTAGTAACAATGTCCTAACTTTGATTCTAACCCAAACGTGAACCAAATAATGCACCTAATATTTGTGCAAGAATTGAATCCATTTTAACACAGAGCTAAGAGTGTTGCATGACTACTTATTTGTAACGACACGAACATTTTTCGTGTGAATCTAGTTATGTGACACTAGACTAACTTGCTTAGTTAATACCAATATTTTTTGCATTGTTCTAGTTAGCATAACATCAGTTTATCAAGCTGAGTAACTTGCATTGTAACCCGAATTCCTAGTTTTGCACGTTTTCTAGTTAGCGTTACACCAGTAGTAAATCGTGCTACAGAATAGCCTTGTTGTAGCAAAAATATTCTGCTACGTTCTACCAGTTATACATATTGCATTACTGTACATGTGCGAATATTTTTCAGAAACTAAACACATGCTAAATGGGTTCCATGCCTCCCTAACAATAAGATATGCCTGGTAAGATATTTTTGGTATGGTAGTACAAGAGCGTTGTAATGAGACTGTCATCCTCAACTGTAATCTTATAGTGTCCGCGGCCTATCTAGAGTTCTCCGCAGAACGAACACAGATAATCGATTGTACGTTTTCAGTAGCAGAGTGCCTTGTTGATATACAAGACAGTTACAAAAACAAAGGCGGCCATCGATTAAAGCCACCCCCTTCACGAAGACGTGGCCGCTAACAAAATACTTGCACCGCGTAAGATGCACCGCACACACCATAATTTGGTTAAATCTTAATCCGTTTGTGAAGAATGGCTGCAAAGGTGCTTATCTGTAAGGCAGAAACTGACATACACCATACTCCTACCTGCCATACGTAATTACTCAGTCCACGACTGGAAGAGGTGCTCAACGACAATTTAACCATCCTCAATGAAATTATTTCAGCTGCATACACAAAATGTGTATGAAGCTGAATTGACTCCACTAAGGAAGGTTGCACAGTCGTTGAGCATTTCTTCCAGCCGTGGGACGAGAAAGGCAAGTAGATATATGGAGACCATTTCACTCACAAAAATTTGTCAGCAATACCTCAAAATGGTGTTGATTAATTTAATTTTTGTGTTTGTTTTATGTGCATGTCTCCAAAAGAATTAAAATAACAAAAACTCAAAACAAAAACTATTACAGTAGTAGAAGTTGTTCCGATATTCCCGATTTTTGAAAATTTGTCCTGAAATGCCCTTATTTGTCACGTAATGTCCTAAAATTCCTGAAATGTATCGAAATTCGAAAATTAATCGCACTTAATAAAAAGGAATTATAACCTAAGCCTTCATTTTTTGTATCAGCTTAACACGGTAACATACGATTAAACACTAGCACCATACCGTTCACGAAATTAGGGAGAATTTTTCTGCATGGATATTGGCAGTAGCTAAGCAACGTGTTTAGTCAGCCTTCACACTATGTAATAGTGTACAAGTTAATGATGGCCAAGTCAATGTCTACGTGTAACAGCTGCCTGCCACATGGCTATCACTAACGTTAGGCCTAAGTGTCTTGACTGGTGGATTCTGCTGCGTCGTGCAGTATGTGACGAAAATTCCAAATTGAATTAGTGCCACATTTTAAAGTTGCCCAAATAATGGTTAATACTGGTACTGAAAACTGTTGTTGAGTTCCCATCAAATTGAAAATGTAAAAAATGAAATGCTCAGTTTGCGTGCAAAACAATCTGGAAACCACCCTCTTTAGCCAAGAAAAAGAAAACTCGAAATTTAAAAAATTCATTGTAAAAGGAACAATTTGTTAGTTTGATAACCTGCCTAATTCATATAACATTCAAACTGAATTTTAGTTTTAAAAAATTTTGAAAAGTCGAGAAATCCCTGAAATTAGGTCCAACATGTCCTAATTTATTTTATATAGACTTCTACCACTGCTATTAAGTGAACTCTTAGAAACCTACTATGCAGTATATGGAGATGGTCATTGTAGGTCGGTAAAATGAGTGGCGTAATCCAGCAATGTTGGCTTCCCCAAAATGGCGCTGGTCAATTTTGCAACTTTCGACAGTTTATGTGCGTGTCCATGAGTCAATACATTTCTTTGTTGCATCAGCCATCAATTACCTCAGTATCCCCAGTAACTGTTTTGAGAACACAAATACGAACATACCTTTTCGCGACTAAATTGCACGCAGGCGACTATGACAAAAATCGGGACAATCAGGAAAATCAGCAAGCAGATAACAAGTCCCAGTGTGTTTGCCCAAGGTTCGAAGGGCGGATAACGTTGGAAAGACTGATAATATAGTAGGCCGACAATTAGCAGGACCTAAAAATAACAGAAAAAGATAACTCGGGATAAAATAGATTGAAGAACACAAGTACTGGTTTCCCTAAGAAATTACGAATATGCTGGGCTAACATTTCTCACTTTTGTCGGTGAAGCACGTCATATTTGGGTAAAAAGTGCACTGGCATTAAACAGCACGTAAATTCACATACCCACGCAGCAAAAATAGTTATACCTTGTAAGACCGAATCGAAATAGCGTCCTTATATGAGAAAGCGTCCTTAGAAAGTACAATCTAGACGTCAATTCCCAATCCCACACCGAATTCGTGCCACCCACGAAAACTAACCAGTTAGGTATTAAAATTGTTGAAAAGCTCACGGTATAACAGATCTACGTTGAAGAAAGTGGTGACAGGCGTGCGATTCTAGCAAGTTTAAATTTGGTTTAAAAAGCTGTTGACAAGTTAGTGGTTTTAACGTGATCTATACTGAATTTGGGTGTGAAAGTGGTTGAGGCTAGCTGGACAAATAAGGCTACGATAGCGATTATAAGACGTACACATTGCAGAATGCATGGTATTGTTACCGAAGTAGAAAACTTCAGTAGAAGTAGTAAGGTCTACAGGACAGTTACTATTGGAAACATCTTGAGCATAAGGGTTTTAATTAGTTATACGTTGTTATGTTAGTGTACCACTAAAACATCTGCATAGATGCCTCCCAAGACTCCTTGATAGACGTATATAGTTATCAATATACGTCTATCAATTTAATAAAAAACGGCAAGAAAATAAAACACTTAGGATTAGGTAGAAGGTAGAAACGCACAGTAAATTTAACATGACTATTGAAGTAAATTTGTAAACTGCAAATCTCGGCGAAGCCAACTGAATAGCCATTTTACTTATACATATAATCTTTTGATTGGTGAATCATATGGTCGATGTACGAGTTGAATATGTCTGTCCAAAGGCTTTCAACATAACCGATTAATGCCCAATGAGTCAATCCCCGACTTGTAGGAATTCACCGGAGTCATAGGAAATTAACCGAAGTAGATGCTGCAATTTAACACGAATTAACATCCAAAGATAGTGCATAGAATGCATAATAATTTAAAATGAATTATTTTAATAGTTACTAGCCAAAGTAGATCCTGCGATTTCGTACGAATCAACATCCACAAGTGCATAGAATGCATAAATTTAAAATAAATCGAAATTTTAAGTTACTAGCCTTAGTACATTCTGCAATTTCGTACGAATTAACATCCACAAATAGGCCATAGAATGCATAATGAAAATTTAAAATGAATCTGATAAAATTTTAATAGTTACTAGACGAAGTCGATCCTGCCATTTCATACGAATTAACATCCATAAATAGGCCAAATATGCTTAATTAAAATTTACAAGGAATCTGATATTTTAATAATTACTAGCCGAAGTTGATCCTGCTGTTTCATACGAATTAACATCCATAAATAGGGGCATAATTAAAATTTAAAACGAATCCAATTTATTAATAGTTAATAGTTATGGCAATCTCATACGAATTAACATCCACAAATACGGCATAGAACGCATAATTAAAATGAATCTTATTTTAATATTTTGCCAAAGTCGATCCTGTGATTTCATACGATTTAATGTCCAAGTTCATACGAATTAACATCCAAAATAGGGCATAGAATGCATAATATTTTTATTAGTCGAAGTAGACCCTGCAATTTCATACTAATTAACATGCACTAATATAATGAAAATTTTTAACATTAATCTGATATTTTAAGTCACTAGCTGAATCGATCATGCAATTTCATACTGCATTTTACAGAGCATAATGAATATTTAAAATAAAATGGTATTAGTTTAGTAGTTATTATTGATAATAACTGAGACACCAGAAAAGTATGACCAGCTACTTTGCTGCACTTTACACCTCCCCCCCCCACACTAAAAAATATTGTGTGGATTCATCAACTGTTTGTTGCATGTATTTCTTCGAATTGCATGTAACTCTTTGTTGCAATTCGTGAAGAAGCTACAGCTTCAGACTCTCAAAAAGCAGTTTATTCCTTCGTAACCAGGAAAGCAATGGTTGTGCTCAGTATTAAAAAAATATCAAAATCGATGCCAGAATGCAAATGGTATCAGGACAGTATCCCCAATTTCAGCTGTAATTCTCTTGGCGGCCTTATTTTTTCTTCAATTTTCTTTCTTCGAAAAATGCTTGGGAGTACTTGGTCACTGCAGCTGGAGATTACTCGTATTGCAACCAATAATATTGCTCACAATATTGCTTTACTATAAACTAAGCACTAAAAACTAACAAGTCGCCACACATAAGCTGCTAAATTACTTTTTACCACTCACCAAGCAAACTATCGGATCAACAAGTGCTAGAAGAATGCGGAGTGGCCAGTTTAGTTTGAATCCAGTCATCAGAAAAGCATCATCGGCCAATCGGTTTAATCCTAAAGTAAAACAAAAATTGCCTGTGTAATTACCGTTTTTATAAAAAAATTCCAAGAGTGTCGACACAGTGCTTACGATGTTAGAAAGGGTTAAGAGTAGAGAGCTGTTTCAGGTTTTTGCAGATGGTTAAGAGTAGAGAGCTGTTTCAGGTTTTGACAAAAAACACTAAGAGCCCAGAAAATCGGTATTTAACGAGGATTAATTCATAAACCCAGGCATTTCATATAGGTCGGTTTTTCCTTAGCTGGCCTGAACAACAATGTATTTTAAGGAGGCTAATGAAGGGTTGGGGAGGAATGACGGGATGAAATGGAAGGGAATGGAAAGAAATGAAGGGAAGAGGAAGAGAAAGGGAAGAATAGAGAGAACAGGAGGAATGAAGGGAAGAGGAGGAAGACAACGGGAAAATGGCAAGGGAAGGCAAGGAATGAAGGGAAAGGGAGGAATTTAGGGAAGTAAGAATGGGAAAGGGAAGCGAAGGGGGGGATTGAGGCTTAATGGCGCGTCGACAACTTGGTCATTAGCACCAACCTCAGTCACAGTGCAGTGGTCCGGGTTGCCACTGCACCACACATTACAGAGATGTTATTCAAACCCCTAATCTAAATCTTGTCATACATCTGTACCTCCTGCAAAAATTGAAAAACGCCGGACAGGAGGACAGACTTATCGCCCAACTGACGCGCAATGTCATGCGGAAGATGGAAATGACGACGAACACCATCAAGATGGCGACAATCAACAAGTAAGTGCCGGACCGTAAGCGGCCGTCGACACCAATAACATTCAGGAGGGTCGGGGGGGGGGGGGGGGG
>JAHWFP010122799.1:1652-16450 GCA_023313725.1 Lithobius niger
TATAACCAGTACTTCGGAAAATATAAGGGGTGGTGTGGTGTCAGAAATAAAGTGTACAGCACGCAAGGAGGTTAACTTACAGCTTGAAGGGATACAGCAACCATTTACCGCTTCGCATTCTTACTTGGTGCCCGCGTTGCTTGATGGCGCAATTATCTCAACCGTGTATCCCAGTTCAGTCAATCCATCCCTCCTACATGAACATCGGACAGTTTTCCCTTTGTCACAACTTCAGCGTCAATTCCACCATAATTGGGACGTGACTTTCTTTGACAGCAAGTGCATTGCTTCAGTCAATTCCCGATGATCAGTGTGGTGCACGAGACTGCGACAAAACGACGGTTACCACCGAGGCCTACCGAGAAGCCGTCGCATGTTCATCGCACGTTCATCAGGTCATCGCACGTTCATCAGAAGCCATCGCACATTCATCAGGTCAAACCAAACAAGCAGCTGAAACGTAAGTATGATTATAGTGAATAAAATTGTGCTTTCGCAAAAAGTAAGCAAAGTTCATTCCAGTTTAGGCGTGGCCCGAGAAAAGGGCGCTCGTCCGTCTGGAAATAATAGTTCTGGCTTTGGCTTAGCCCTAGAAAGGGGGGATATATTGGTCCGATCAAAATATCCATTGACGTTTCTAGTTGCAAGGGGCCTATTGAAAAACTTGTCACGTGGTGACACCAACTTTAGTCTGTCACTTCATCGGTTTGAGGAACGTTTGGGGGAGGGGGATGGCCGCCTCACCTCTACACCAACAATGGATCGTCATTATGATCCGAACGATTGAATTAATGCGTCCTATTTAGGATCGCACCATGTCCGATTTCGTCGTAGACCACTGCCAACGAAATATTAATTCACGTCTGCCTGGGGATCGCTGCAGACACTGCCGACTCTCCTTACGATAATGACCATTTTTTGGTAAATTCGTACACCGAAGATATATGCCTCCGAAGATATATGCTCTGTTCCATACGACTGTCCACAATCGCAGGATCTATTTCGTCAGCTTCTGAATTTGTAGGGCCTATACGGGAAGCCCTTCCCCAGAAAGGGACCCTCCTCACAATGCAAAGAAAAGTGACTTCTTTTTTAGCCACTGCAGCCAAGGGGCCACCAAGAAGTTGCAATATCAGACCTTACAAAGGCAGAATTCTTCACGGACACTGCCAACATGGAACATTATTCTCGGTTACCCTCCGCAACAACCATTAAGACTCCTTTGCGCCAACCTGAAGAGGAGGAACAATTGCTCCGATGGAGCCTGAAGATAGACTCCCATGCAAATTTTGCATGTTTTGTCTCTGTGGCGGCATTTTTTGCAGAACCATTCAAATCCAGAAGCGACAGCATACTACTAGACTGTACAGGGTGTAACTGAAAGGTCTGGCCAAACTTTCAGGGTGTAGTCCATGATCAAAAATAAGACGAAAATGTCCTATAAACATGGGTCTGGAAATGCACCAGTCTTTAGTTACCCATGGACTATCGTTTAAAGAGGTTTCACTGTAATAGGCTTTCATAGTGCTGACTTGGATTGAAACTTAAGATGGTTGGAACCGAGTGGTTTCAGCATGATCTAGGGAAACGGCCGAAGCGGCAGTGGCTGGGCTGTGTGTGGTTGAGCCAAAGCGGTGGTGGCCGGGCTGTGGTGTGAACGTAACTTAAACGTAAAAAGCTGAATTGGCAGTGGCCTTGCTGTGTGTGTGTGTGTGTGTGTGTGTGTGAGTGTGTGCGGGTGCATGAAACATACTCCTCACTTACCTTGAAAAAACGCAAGTATTAAAAAATAACACTAGATTAATTTTAATGTTGCAGTCATGTATAGAACAACTTTAAGGAATAAGGATGCACCCTTTTTTTCTGTTTTGATTATTCAGTGTCATTTTATAGCCAGCTCCTCAGTTGCAGGTATTAGAGCAGGTTTCCTCAGTTTCCACCATTAACAAACCTATGTGTGTGTGTTTGTCCGTCAGTCAGTCAGTCATTTGACATGGCAGGAGCCGGGCTGTAAGGGCGTTCACTGTTAATTACCGATATAAATTCCTGGTGCACGATTTTACCAGAGGCAATATCAGTACGAAGCCCTGCATGGGAGATAAAAGTGAGAAGTTAGCTATGGTGGAAACAGCACGTAGGGGTGCATTTTATATGGTGGAGTATGGCATTTGGTGGCTGGTATATGGTGAATGATTCTTTAAATGTGAAATTCGGCATCCTCATGCGCCTATGCGCCCAGGTTGTTGTGAATAAAAACAAAGAAGCTTTTCAGTTTGGTGCGATGGCGCCAATAGCCGTGATGACTCTGACTGGTGCAATTGTTTCGGCAGGTCGCCGATGTGACTACTGTCACAGTCAGGCACCCTGAGACGGAAAATTTTTTGCCTTGGAAGCGTAAATGTGCCCAAAATGGGGCATAGAGCTGAAATAAACAGTATTTAGTAAATACCTAAATAGGTAAATATTTTTATTTTAAGATAAGTAAAAAGTCATTCCAGCAACTGATACTGGTGAGTATTGACATACTGTATTGAGTTTGTGCGTCATTTGTTTATATTTGTAAAAACAAATTTTATCTTTTATAAAATCGCATAGGCTACATTATATATAAACTATATAAATTTCATTTTTTTTTCTGGCCGTGCTTATCTTTTAGGACCAACTGCCTAAAGAAGATTTGCTGGATGCCCTTTACCTGGAGTTTATAAATAGGACCAATGAAGTGGGCGTAGATGTCAACAAGTGTATAGCTCATCCCCATACGGCTCATCTGCTCCAGTTTGTGTGCAGTTTGGGGCCAAGAAAAGCTGCTGCTCTCCTCAAGGTAAATCGAAAACATTACGCTTCCTGTAGTCGGATAAATATGAAAATTTCATCATTATTAGTTTGAGGAACCTTACCACTTCTAAACAGGGTTAAATAGGTATTGTGAATTTGTGATGTTTTCTATTCAATGATTATTCAGTGCTTGGTCGTTAACTGAATATTGATTTTGGGTGAGGAACACATTTGGTATATTCGGACGAATAGTCTTCAGACTTATTTGGTATTCACTCAAATAATTGTTTTAGGGGAGACATAAAATAAAATTAGTGTTGGTGAAAATATCAAATTTTTGAAATCTGGGTAGGCCTATTTTGGTAAATTTGATGCATCTTCCTTAAATTCCAACTTGCGAAATTCTGCTTCTGTTCTTAATATTATAATAAATCTGTTAATGAAACCTCTCTCTCCATATATGAAAACATTGGCATTTATTTTCTTAGCTAGTTTTCTTGAATGTTTTTTTTTGTGTTATTTTGCAAAAAATGTCATTCGTGGGAAATACAATAAACTAAATTTTCACTACGTCCAAAAATAAGCACCTTACTTTATAGGTTATTGTGAGCTTATTGCTCATTTACATGTCCATGATACTAAAATTTCCATGCTACCACCCAGCTGTCCCCAGGTACTATAGTGCGTGCATTCCTAGCGCTAGCCCTCCATGTCGTCGCTTTTTCGTGGGCAGGAAATGCATTGAGACATGCCTGATTGTGATTTCTTTTTTTAATTTACCCACATCGTTGATGGGTAAAGAAGTGGTGTGTGGAACCTGTCGACACAGGCTGACACCCGGCGATTGACACCCATTATGCAGGTGTTGCCGTGATTTTGTTTTCTTAACATGAAATGCAAAATGTGCCACGAGTAAGATGATTTGATCAAGGGCTTCCTCCCTTCCTGGCACCGTTCCGACCAAAGAGAAGTCCACCGTCGCAGGAAACTGGAAGCAGGAGGAAAACAAAGCTATATCGACGATTGTCTTATTCAAAAAAGTCTTGACAGACGATTTTCTACTGGCCGATGTCACAAATCGTAGCCATAGTTACAGCGAATCTGCTATTTCTATCCCATCAGTTGCCAGCTCAACAAAGGATCTTTCTGGCTCTCAACGTAAAACCACCCTCGATGCTACTTCAAAACGAACTATGTCCAAAACGCATACTTCCAAAATTAAGAAACGGTTAGTCTCTAGTGAAATTTAGATAGTGCTGTCACTATCTTCTTCAGGCACTCTTGGAAGTTGTTGTTTGTCCTTCCGTTACGCACCATCTCCGATTACGGCCAACGCTGTGGCCTCCCCAAGTTTTTACAACATGGTCCCGGCCATTCACCTGCGGCCTCCAATATTTGCAGGGTGGGGAACCAACACACTACTCTTTCACTCGGCTCCACTCTTGCAACAGCAAATCATCAAGGTCCTTACCTGCGAGTTACAAAACGTACGGGCTCGATGGGCCCTGGATGTTCATGAGCGGGACGTCGTTACTTAAATGTTGCTGAATGGCAACAGATTCAAAACGTTTCAGGTGTCTATCGCTCACCGAATTTTCGTCTTATTCTTTCTTATCTAGCACGTCTGTAGAACCTGGTGGTTTCACTTGTGCTAGATGCTATTGCTATGCTTACATTAATGCGGAATGTGAATGCAGCTCTTCTAACGTGTGATTAGCTAAACTAATCTAAATAAAATTTTAATGAGAATTTAATGATTTTAAATATATTTTGGACATAAAGTAGCCAAAATAAACAATTCTACATCGCAGAATCCTCCTCACTGTGTTACTTTTGGGATCCTTCCCTGCCATGCGGCGCTTGTCAAAACCTGTCATATTGCGTCATTTCCCTCCCGGAAATGTATGCAAATTACCTCACTTCCTCTCCACTCCCGCTCTCCCCATCACTCGTCACTTTTTTTCTTGCCGCTGGTGCAGATGGTCGACGGCTGCGATGGGGTGGCAGCGTTGGACGATTGGACGTTGGAACGATGGATTGAATGAGTTTGCTTATCTGGAGAAACGTATGTGGTAACCTGGCTGGAGGCTAGCAGGGGATTTGGCGTTGGTTGCTGGATGGGTAAACGAATACAGCGGGGTCTGGTTTGAGGCTCGGATTATTCTGCTTGGCAACAAAGATGGCGATGCACGTGGAAATCGGCGCCGGGTCGGGTAAGTTAGCGACCGGTGGTGGAAATGCGTTAGTCGGTGGTGACTATTACTACTACGGTGGTGTAATTTTCCGATCCGCCCCACAGGCTGGGGGAGAGGTCGAAGCTCATGTCATTAAGTAACTAATGGTAGCTAGAAACGAGGCGAGAAAATTCTGTTTTGGTGCAGAGGCCGCGAATGTGTTTCGCGCAGTGCAAAAGGCCACGTGACCGCTAGCAAACGAGAAGCGGGAATTCTCTCAAACATGAAGAAAATACGTAGTGAATTAGGCCTAAGTAGAGCCCGGAAGGCGCTTGTGTGGCATGCGGGAAGTTTGGCCAACAAAGATGAGTGGGCGGCCATTGGAGCGTCGGAATGGGCGCTACGAACGGTGTGTGGTGCCACGTTAGGCTTAAGTGTGTCGCCGCCATTGACAAGAATTTGGCCGGGCCGGAGCGGACACGGACGTGAGAATAGCACCTAAATTACGGGATATGCTTGCACAATCTGATTGAAGTGGTTCCGAATGGTTCAGTGGGTATTTTGTCCCAAATTTTTCCCGTTGCAAAACCCGATGGGTCCTTGCGGATTGTTTTGAATTTAAAACGATTCAATGAATTTGTGCAAGTGAGAGGTTGTACATTAGACACTCTACCGATGGTGGTCCGTAATTTGCGTAGGAATTGGTGGATGGCGAAGGTGGACCTATCACAAGCTTACTATGCGATCCCGGTGGCACCAAGCGCCAGGGGGAATTTGATGTTTGCTTGGCAAGGCGATTTGTATCAGTTTCGGGTCCTCTCGTTTGGGTTGGCGTCGGCACCGTCTATTTTCATGGGCCTAATAAAGGTGGTGCGTCGTTTTTTGCGTCAACAAGGGGTGTTAGTGTTTACCTATTTGGATGATTTCGGCCTGTTGGGCAGGTCAGCCAACAAGTTGCGCCGGGATATCAATCTAACTTTGATCACGTTGATCCGTCTGGGATTTTTTCCAAACGCCGCGAAGAGCGTGTTGCAGACCACTCGCTGTTTGGAGTTTTTAGGAATGGACATAGATTTGGTGCGGGGGCGTTTGGTGTTGCAGCAGAGGAAACAGCAGAGACTGTCGCGGTTGGTTTGTCGCCTCCTGAGTAAAGAAGAGGTGTCGCTGAAAGAGGTCAGGTGTCTGCTAGGTGTGTGTGAGAGCGTGGTGGGCGCTGTGCCCGGAGCACGACTACATATGAGATTCTGGCAGGCCGATCTGTTACAGTGGTCACGTGGGGACGGTTCCACGGGGCAATTCTCAGAGGGGTCGCTCGGCGACTTGCGATGGTGGTCATGCATCTTAGGGCAGCCTGAAGTTAGCGAGTCGTGACGGTGTCACTGTCCACGGACGCATCGGATGTCGGCTGGGGCGCTGCAGGGGAACACGGCCCAGGGCCGCTGGCCGGTGTCGGAATCGACCCTGCATATTAATATGAGGTAACTGCTGGCGATCCTGTATGCGGTACAAGTGTTTAGGGATCGCTTGCGGGGACAACATGTGAAGATATTTTCGGACAGTGTTGTAGCGGTTGCTTATGTAAATAAGGGAGGAGGTACGCGGTCGCCGTCCCTATCTAATCTGGTGAGGAAATTGTGGCAGTTGCAGCAGGAGTTGGGGTGTGTTCTCGAGGCAGTCTTCATCCCGGGGAAGCTGAACACGGCGGCCGTCAGATTATCTCGAATTTTCCTGGACAAGTTCGATTTCCAACTGTGTACAAGGGTGTTTGATGGCATTTGCATGCGTTTTGGGGTGCCCGACATCGACGTCTTTGCCTCCCTGGCAACGGCTCAGTTGCGACGGTTCGGGTCTTGGGGCAAGTGTCATGGTGCAGAGTTGGTGGACGCATTGAGTGTATCCTGGTCGGGACTGTACCCCTACCTGTTCCCTCCTTGTCCGTTGGTCGGGCAGTGTGTCCACAAGCTGCTTGAGGACGGGGTCAGGAGAGCGATTGTGGTGACTCCGGCTTCGTCGGGTGCGGCCTGGTATGTGCTGTTGCGTGGAATGCGGGGTTCGGGGCCGTGTGCCCTGCCCAGTCGAGGGGACTTGTTGTGGGACCCATACGTAGGGCGGCCTGTCATAGACTTCTGGGGCCCATGGGTCGTGTGGTATGTTGTGGTGCCCTGAGGCAGACGTCGGTGACTCGCATCTACGTCGACATAGGAGAATCGAAGTTCTACGAGTAGAATCTGACGAAACTGTGTTACTTCGATTTCCCGCCCGCCTCCTTGCTCGGAATCTCGGGCGGCAGGGGCCGCGGAAGAAAACGAGTGACGAGGAGAGCGGGAGTGGAGAGGAAGTGAGGTAATTTGCATACATTTCCGGGAGGGAAATGACGCAAATATGACAGGTTTTGACAAGCGCCGCATGACAGGGAAGGATCCCAAAAGTAACACAGTTTCGTCGGATTCTACTCGTAGAACGTTGATTCTCCTTGCGAGAACAAGTTCTCTGGTAGAATCTCCATTTTTAGCACGTACTGGAAGGTAAGTATTCTATGATAGTAAAAACTAATTTTAAGCAGTATTAAAATTTTCGTGTTTCTTTTTTTATGAGTCCAGGAGACACATAACCAGTACGAAAAACACTTCTCCAATGATCACTTAAATTTTTGGTGAAGCTTGCTTCTCCCATTCACCTTCTTCAGAACGGGAGTAGCAAGCTTCACTGAAAATTTAAGTGAACATTGGGGAAATTCTTTTCATGTTGGTTAATGTGTATTTTCCTGGACTCGTGTCATATTTAAACCACTTTAAACACCGGTTGCCGGTATTTTTTATTTTTTATTATTATATAAAAGCGGGAAGAAAAGCTTCTGGGATAATTAGGTATAGTGCGAATTTAAATTTGCTAAAAAAAAAAATAATAATTATGTGGAAATATACTTAGTAACAATATTAATACAAATCTATGCGTACAAACAATTATGAGAACTTAGTATGTGACTATGCCTCCTGACAAAGTCAATGGCTTGAACACACAACTATTTGCTGATGCGTATATATGTTCATACTGCTTAAAGAATGAACCAAAAGGCCGCAACACAGCCATGAGAACCAGGTAAATCTTCGGCTGTGTAAATGATGAAATTCATTTATACCAATCGTTAAAACTTTTTATTTGTCAGGTATTGAAGCAGACAAACAGTCGCCTTGAAAATAGAACTCAACTCGTCACCATGTGTCACATGGGGCCTAAAGTATTCATTAATTGTGCTGGATTTATCAAAATAGACACCAATTCGTTGGGAGACAGGTATGCTGTTTGTCTTTGCAAGACTATTTTACATTCGTGTTTTTAAAATGTGTTATTATTCAATGTGTTTTGTTGATTGATGTTTTAGCACGGAAGCATATATTGAAGTTCTGGATGGTTCCCGTGTTCATCCAGAGACTTACGAGTGGGCTCGTAAAATGGCAGTGGATGCCTTGGAATATGATGATTTAGCAGAAGATGCTAATCCAGCAGGCGCCCTTGAGGAAATCCTTGAGAATCCAGAGAAACTGAAAGATTTGGACTTGGATGCGTTTGCGGAAGAGCTTGAAAGGCAGGTAAGTCCTGGGGAAGTTGTTTAATATTTAAACTGTGAAACCTTAAAATCTTCATCATTTACAGCGTGAATAAATTTCATTAAAAAAAGAGGCAAAACAGTGTTTAGTTCATGAAACTTTATTTTCTACCCAAGTTTGCAATTTGTTGTAATTACCTGATAATTATTATGATTGGTCTTTTTAATACAGTACTGGTTTGATGCTCACTAGTGTTGCTTACTATGTGATGGTACTATAATCTATCGATGCATATTAATGATGTTAATAAGGCCTCGAAACATGAACAAAAGAGAACAGGTCAAAACTTCACATGGTTCTAAAGCTCCATTAAGTTTTTGCTGTAGAAAGTAGTGATGTAAGAGCCAAAATGATGGTAGCCAAGACCCTGAGAGCACTATCGGCCGAATATTCGGCTCTCGCGATCGTGTGCCTACAGCACTAAGAGCCGAAGTATCGGCCTCAAACTTTAAAGGCGTTTAAAATAAAACGTATTGGAGCTAGCCAATCTTGTAAGAGCTTGTTTGAGAGTTTGGAATGTCCTTTTTCCGTTCCCGCCTACCGTTTGGTTCTCAGACGTAAACATCGTCTCTGGCAGCCAACCACAGTAGACCTTGCATCACGCGTTGGGATACTAGCTTGCTTCGCGATTTCCAAAATGGCGGACGCCAGCTGCGGTTTGACTCAGCCTTCTAACTCAACGTTTTCCGATTTAGTTGGCGATTCAGAAGATGAATCCATTGATTTTGAAGAATTCAAAAGAAGAAATAATGTTAATGATTTAATTTACACGAATGACGATTTTAGTACTGATGAATCCATTGAATCCGGGGCCGACAGTGAAGAAAGTGCGAGCGAAAGTGACGCCGACGATTGTCCGACACGCAATGGGCCTAAACCTGATAAGTGGGAGAATGTCGATAACGAAAATGAAGCCAAACGACCCAAAGATGATAAATTTACGTCGATTCCTGGACCTGAAAATGTTCCAAGACGATGTGTAAAACCTCTGGATTTCTTTTTTTTTTTTTTACTGTGGATTTGATGGACATGATTTGTTTTGAATCCAACAGGTACTGTGATCAGTTGCATTCTGCTTACGAAAATACATTGGCAGCCGATCCCAGTAAACGATCAAAAACATTTGAACGTTTGTATTCATGGTTTACTAATACTGGAAAAATGTCAGTGAAGCGATTGCGAGTGCTTTTAGGCTTTTTACTCAACACATGCCTAGTGTGGAAACCCCGCTTGTCCGATTATTGGAATCAAGTCGATTTTTTACAAAGAACGCCAGGATTTTCCTCTTTTTTATTTCGTTGTTTTCATTTCACTGACAATTGTGTTGCTCCTGCACGTGGGGATCCTAATTTTGACAGGCTCTATAAAATTAGGCCTATTCTCGATCACGCAAATGTCGTATCCATGAAATATTTTGTACTCAAGCGTTTTTTGAGTATTGATGAGAGTCTGATAGGCCTAAAAAATAGGACCAATCTCGTACAATACATGCCCAACAAAAAACATCACAGGTGGGGCATAAAATTGTGTGAGAGTGCCTCTGGTTACATTTGCACCCTACGAATTTATGCAGGGAAAGGTAGTGACATTGTAACTAGTGCATTTGGACAAAGTTACGATTTGGTATTTGATTTGATGAACAGTTTTATGAACAAGGGATACATTCTTGTTGTCGATTAGCAAAAGATTTGTTTGTAAAATCCACGTACTTGATTGGTACGCTTAAGCGTAACAGAAAAAATATTCCCGAAGACATACTGAAAGCTAAACTCCAACCAGAGACCTTTTACATCAGTGTTCTAATAAAATGTTGTGTTCAGCATTTCGTGAAAAAAATCGCAGAAAAAAAAACAGTGCTGTCTACATACAACATTGCAACGGGCGTAGGAGTAACTCGGCGTGGAAAAAACATTACAGTTCCAGAAACCATCGACAAGTACAACAGAAACATGGGCGGGGTTGACTTGGCCAACCAAAAAATCTACACTTACGAAGATGAAAAACGGTCGTACAAATGGTACAGAAAGATGTTTTTCAACATTTTGCAACGCCTTCTGTTAAATTCATACATCGTGTACCAGGGGTCGAATTTCCAAATTTTGATCCGTGTGCAAATTTGCACTCCAAAGTATGTTACTGGGGTGCAAAAAACTTCTTTGGAGTGCAAACCCTAAATGTAAACCAACACTATGGTCTCCTATTTTGTAGCCAATGAAAATTGTTACATTCAGCATCACAATAATATGTCCCGTTTTCCTGCACTTTGCTTAAAACTAACTTAACTAATCTACTGAAAACCTATACCCATAGTTTAACAAAATGTAGTAATAAATGAAGTTTAACTAATTTGGAAGGAGTGGTGTCACTGGAAATTTAGCTCCAAGCTGTTTAAAATGCAGCAAACCGCAAGTCTTTAGCTTGCGCGGTTCAAAAGTTATGAAAAATTCACTTCGGCGTGCAATTTTGCACTCCAATAGTTGCTTATGGGGTGCAAAGTGCGATGTTGGAGTGCAACTTGCCCCTGTGTATCCGAATATTTTGACCCCTGGTGTACTGCTGCACACTTGAAAAAAGAATGGAATGAACGCAAATGACCCTGGTTTTGATGCGAAAGAGTACAAACCTATATCAAGAGAAAAGTATATGAAAAGCATTGTTGCTGGCTTGATTGCTGGGCATACTGAACGTGAGGCACAGTACCAAGAAAGAACACATGCAGAGTGTAAATTGGAGAAACTGCCAAAGACAGAAAAAATGCAAAAAGAGATGAACTGTGTTGTTTGCTCCCGTTTGAATGCAAAAAAGCCTAAACGTTCTTCATATTTTTGCAAACCAAAAAAAATTATTCCTAGGCCTATACATAGGCGTAGGCCTAAGCTAGCTGGGTTAGTAAGTGTAGGCTACTTGTACTTGAGTTGGCTTATCTGTAATGCCGTAATTTTTTTTTTGTATACAGCATCGTACATTTTTTCTTCAAAACTACTAGTTTTAAATTGTTGTGCTTTTGAACCTGGGTAGGTGAAAGTATGTGCTATGTTTTTTTGTAAATAAATAATGCTATGTCACTGCAGGAAAATTGTGTCAAAAGTCAATTTTCTACCATAAAATTATTTCATAACAATCCTAATGACAACTTCAAGAATTTATTTACACCTAATAACAACAACTTGGGTGCTTTTTATTTGCATAAAATGTAGCCTGATTCATTAGCTTCAAAAACATGTAAAGAACATTTTCCTAGCTCGTCTTAGGGTTAACTGGCAACCACTAAGGTGTCATTTAGATAACGTGATCAGGGTTGGGATGAACTACTTAAAAACGTGGATGCTTTGCACATTGCTGGCTTTCTCTATTTAACCTCTCGTGCAAAAGTTGCAGTTACTGATGTTACATGCAGTCTATTGAAAATTGGTAAGTCTTTTACCGTGGTAATAACTAGACATTTTGGGAAACACAGTTCAGGCTTTCACATTCCATTTTTCGGCAAAAATCCAGCATTTACCTTCTTCAGATGACCCTCACGACACACACTTGAGACTGGGTATGTGCAATACTCAAAAAATTCTAGCCGAGTGCGTAACTCATACTCAAACTCTGCTTGTTGCTCGCATCCACTCTTGAAAAACACAAATCCGGTGAAAATACGATAACTTTACCAATTTTGTCATTCCAATATACCAAATTCATCTTCTCGACGAGAGCTATCTGATGGTGTAAATTAAAAGCAATTACCTCAAACCATTTTAAAGTTACTCCTTAAAACTGGAAAACCATTTGTACAGATTAACCCACACAGTCCGTTACGCACCATTTAACAAATTAAAAAGAAACTTTCACACAAAACTATGTTCAGTAAATACTAAGGCTGTACCAAACCGAACCGAACATGACCTAACACAGGATGTTCGGTTCGGTTCGGTGTTCGGTCTTTCAAACGCAAAATACCAAACCGAACATATTTTCACTTCTAATGGACGGATTTTGATGTTTGAATACACCATTTTGAAGGTTTTTTCGCCAGCTTTCTGTTGGTCCAAACCACAAGTTCCTAGCTCCAACGGTTCAGGAGTTATAAGGGAGTAGTGGAGATTTTTGTTAAGTTTAAACAGAGTTTCAACATCTATGGACTTACAAGTCCATGGGAAAATACCTACATTTGTTATGAAACTTGTGCTTTGATGAATCTTTGTGAACTGAGCTCTTTTACATTTTAGTTTAAGATAGATTGGTTTGGTACATTTTTGTTCGGTTCAGAAGTGTTCGGTGTTCGGCTCATTTAAGGTTTGTTCGGTTTGGTTTGGTTCGGTACAGCCTTAGTAAATACTCACTCAACTCGATACTCGGCTCTTCTGTTGCAAACTCGACTCGAATTAAAATTATTCTACTCGCACATCCCTGCTTGACTGAGTCATTACATTTTGTGTCTGCAGAATTCAGACTTTGCGCGGATGGTAATTCGATCACTGACCTCCATCAGTACGAAGGTTAATTTTGCAGAGACGAAATATAACGAATTTCAAGTATGTGTACTGTATTGAGGAAATTCTAAAGATGATGATTTTCACCGTGGGGACTGATTTTCATCGTAAATTCAAGAAGGTGAAAGCTTGAACTGTGTTTTTGTCAATTTGTGGTGAAGTGTTAATTCTTTTCTTCAAGTTGCCTGCAGTCGTGTTATTGGATTCATTTCTTTCTTTATAGGGCTTCGGTAACCGAAGCATCACATTGTACGATATCCGAGCTGAACTGAATCATAGGTATAAAGACCTTCGTACGCCTTATCACTCTTCAACTGCAGAAGAACGTTTCAACATGCTGACCAAGGAAACTCCAGAAACTTTCCATATTGGTAACTATATTTTGCTGTTTTCATTTGGTCAGTTCGTTGCATGAAAGTCCCTGTAAAAACTATTCAACTTGAAATGTTCCAAAGCCCCAAAAAATATTAGAAATACAGTAAAACCTCAATTATCCGAACTAATTGGGACCAAGGGTAGTTTGGATATTCGAAAATTTGGATAATCCGATTAATGTTAATAAACCAGCCGTACTGCATGCAAGGGAAAAATTACGGGCAAAACCGGTATTATTTACCTATAAACAACCTTTATTCATATTTTTAAGACTGCCTGTACCGTAAATAAAAAAATAAAAATAAAATCCCTATGAACGATCAACGTTGATTTGGTATAAATCATTCTATGCAGGAAGTAATTCTTGCAGTAGGCCTAATCATAATATATATTTATACCTTAATTAGTATTTTTACGTTGTCAAAACTAACATGAAATTGCTTCTGTGTGATGAAAATAGCGCTTGGTTCAAGCAAACGGAGGCCATTTCATTAAACAAGCATCGTTCGGCTGCCATCAACGTCACTGCCTTTTCCTCCAATTAACTGCTCCGCTTCAAAAGCCGTTTGGCGCATTCTGTAGTATCGCGACTCGCGAGCTCCGATTGGTTCATTTGTGGCACGTGGCATTGGGGCCAGTCATAATGTGACATCACGCGAAGCGAGTCAAGGTCGCTTCATTGGAAGTAGCGTGAGCGCGTTCTTTGTGAATGGCCGGCTAGGACACAATGATGGCGGATCACGACAGATTGCTGGAGCGTTATCGACGATCGCCAATATTTGAGGCCATATAGCAACTTTACTTGCACGGTAATAAAAATATTAAAAAAAATATTTCCGAGTTGGTAAAAAATACTGTGGAAGAACAACCAGTGGCTGTTAGCATGCCAAGATTGCTGGGTTCAGCAAGTATTGATATCTTCTTTAGGCCTACTCGGAGTTTGCCGGTTTTCTTGGCCAAGAGCAGTTCTGATAACCTCTGGTTCGGATAACTGAGGTTTTACTGTAGTGACCAATTTTATGGATCCAAAATCCATTTCTTAAGTCAGAAAAAGTAGGTTTACTTTTTTCGTAAGGGAATATATGTCTACTTTTCTTTAGTGTAGTCACAGCACTTTTCAGAATTTCGAGTTTTTTTTTTGTTTGTTTGTGGGCCACCCTGTACATCGGTATAAAAAAAGTTGACATTTGATTGATCGTCTGCAACATTTTACTTTGTTTAGGAAAGTTAGTTTTGGCAAGGGTAGTTGGTATTGCTCACAAAAAGCCCCAGGGTGAACAATTGGACCAGGCTAATCCTGTTCGCAATGATGATACTGGTTTGTGGCAATGTCCATTTTGCCTGAAAAATGACTTCCTTGAAGTCAGTGAGGTAATTGCATTTTT
>JAHWFP010122800.1:25068-35248 GCA_023313725.1 Lithobius niger
GGGGGGGGGGGCGGTTGCGCATGTCGGAACTAGCTACATCGGGTACAGCTAGTATTAAATATTGCTGTAGAACATTGCATTTCTGGCCAGCTGTTTGCTTGATAGGCAGTGTGCTCCAGCACAGGTGGAAACCTAAATTTGAAAGTCTTTATAAAATAAAATACTGTAAACGTAATATTGAAGTAAAAAATCTTCTCACCTGGTAAGTAATGAACCGAAATATTTTAATAACCCCCCCAACCCCCCACCAAAAAAAAGAAAAAAAGTTGCTTACATCTGCAGTACCACGTACTAACCAGATGTAGGCCTGCCAAATACAAAATTAAACAACAAAAACATTGTAAAGGAAAAAAAGATTTTAGAAGTTCAATAATTTTATGTTTGGCGGAGAGAAAATTAAATAAAGTATTCTGGCACATTTCTTAAATGATACCTTTGTATTCTATAAATGCAACATTTTTCGCTTTAAATTTGTAACTTGGCTAATTTGTAATTTGATTACACAGCTTTCTTAGCAACATTTTCCCTATAGAGAACAGCTCTCTTCTGTGCTTGGTTGTACATTGTCGTTGGCGCAGCCCAGGATTATCACTAGATGGCGTTACTAGACAGCGGACATTGCAGCCGCTTCCAGGCGTGTCGCACCCTAGCATTGTCGGAGATTGGGCGTTTCGTATCTCTATAAGTATAGTATCTCTGAAAATACCGTGTGGTCGTTTAACCGGTGTTAAGGAGGCATGATTGGCTGGTGGCTACCTTTTTTTGGTTTCCTATTGGTTAATGGCTGTTATAAACTTATGAAGGTATATTCTCACTGTAAAAAAAGAGATTTGGAGCATGAAGGGCTAAAAGCCACTTACTCTGCAGTCCAAACTTAAAAGTAGTGCATAAGCATACCCTATACTAAACCAAGGAACTAAAAAGCTAAGTTTATGTACGTTGATATATGGCCTTTTTTAATAAGGGAGTCAAGCTTTCCAAATTTAGTTTCTTCCATGCGGTGAATAAAGCTGGTTCTTAGCTAATTTTACAGGTATTGCTCTGGAGATGTGCCCTTTTCATATGGACCTTTCTAATTGTTCAGGGGTTAGGGAGCTCCAAACGTCCAAATTGATTGTTTTACATTGTTTTAAACATTGGTATTCTGCAACAATGCCAAACTGAACATTAAAGAAATCCGTGCGTTTGCAAGGAGATACTTCAATACTAATCAAAAATCCTAATTATTTGAAAAAACATGACTGCTGTCCCCAAAATCTAACGAAAGCCAGAAAAAAAAAAAAAAAAAAAAAAATGGACCCGAAAACTGGATTGGTGTTTCCATCTCATAATTGCTAAGGAAAAAAATGTCATCACCAAAAATATCTGATATCTACCCCAAAACAAAACTTGTTAAGGACTCCCACCAAGCTTTTCGGCCGTGTGAAGTCATGATATCAAACGCCAAGCTCTTCCGCCAAGCTAATCCCACCGACTAAGACATCAAACGTTAAATGAAATAATTGAAAATTGCGCAGTAAGCAATTTTCATATATTTCATTTAACCTTCGAACTATTACTCGGTGGGATTAGCTTGGCGAAAGAGCTTGGCGTTTGATATCACGAATTCACACGGCCGAAAGGCTTGGCGGGAATCCTTAACAAGTTTTGTTTTGGGGTAGATTCTGTTTACTGGGATCACTCTGACGGCAAAAAAAAAAAAATGACGCCTACAATCCAGTTTGGTAGCAGGAATGGTTAATTTAAAACAATGACCACGAGTCCAAAGGGATGGGCTATATAATAATAAAAAAAAAGAGAGCTCCACAGCGTGAAAGCCATGAATAATTAAAAAAAAAAATTAGGTCAGCCTTTAGCCTTCTGAGTTCAAGGGATTCAAGTCCCGTCCTTTTTTTTTATTATAACTTATACTCCTTACACGTATTTAAAATCTTTTGCAAACCTACGTTCTAATCGTCAACCTACGGCTTCGCGGAAGTCGGTAAAGAAATTTCCGTTGATATATTACGTGTCATTAACGCTACCAATTTGTCCCGAAGTTTATCTATGCCGGGGAAATGCATTATTAAAATTCAAAAACAAATTACGAGAGGGTTGGAAAAAAATTAACATCGAGCCAGTGTTTCGTATGGCGATCGATTGACGACATCCAAACGTTCTACATTTAGCTACGCCTGATCTTAACAGTAAAAGAAGCAGGCGTAATTGCTAAACCCGCGGATCTTGTTACCCCAAATGGATGTGATGTCAGGCTACTAGAATGCCATGGGAAGCAAATTAAGAATGGGCCTGCCACTCCGTCACTAGCCTACTGCTTAACTTACGAATCATGACCGGAAAAAAATTATTTGCCATGACGTCAACGTTTTTGTTACGTACCACGTGCCAAGAAGTGAATGGCCACTCGAATTACGTCATCAAAGAAGAGAGAAAATAAATAAATAACCCCGTAAAGGAAAATAAAAATAATGATAGAGAAGTCGGAAATTACTCATTACGCTCACTTTCAAAAACAACTTGCAAATTTTCGGTTGTATTTCAACCATTTCATCAGGCAGTGTCAAGAAAAATTGAGCCTTCTGGTTACTTCTTCGACATTTTCGTCTGCTTGCTTGAAAAAAAAAAGTTTTTTTTTTCAAGCAAGCAGACGAAAATGTCGAAGATGTAACCAGAAGACTCAATTTTTCTTGACACTGCCTGATGAAGACTGTTGAAATACAATCGAAAATTTGCAAGATACTGACAGTATCCTGTTTTAGAAAGGGAGCGTAATGAGTAATTTCCGAGTTCGAAGTGATTCAACAGCGTTTCAAAGTAATTCAAGTAAACCTGACGGTTTATTTTGTGATTGAGAAGTCGTAATATAGTTTCAGGGTGGTGAGCTAAAGCCATAGTTCCTCCTGATCCGTCAAGAGAAGACTTTTAATCGGTCAGTATGTATTAAAGTCAGTGGCGTACCTAAAATGAGGCAGAGGAGGCAGTCGTCTATGGGCCCACCGACTTTCGGGGTCCCCTTCCTCTCTCACTGACCCCAATTCAAAAATTTTTTTTGTAACCGTAGAATAGTGCAGGGAATGTGCGATTACGAATAAGTAATAAAGAAGTAGTGCGTAATATAGTAGTGCGTCTTGGCTTCTTTATTACTTAACCGTAGAATATTAGAAAGTAAGTTACTGCTTTAGTTCGTGAAAAAAAGTTGTCTTGTGTTGTAAAAACTTAATTATTTTATTTCTTTGAGAGGAGGGCGGAAGGGGGGGGCTCCACTGGGCTCTCGCCTTGTGTGGCAAAAACTGCATTATTTATGAAGGGGGGGGGGGGGGAAGGGTGGCCTCCACTGGGCTCTTGACATGTGTGGTAAAGCTGAATTTTTTTTTATGAAAGGTGGCCCACTGGGCTCTTGCCTTGTGTGGCGAAAACTATTGTTATGAAGTGGGTAGGGGGGGGGGGGGCAACCTCTGTTGGGCTCTTCCCCCCTTGTGTGGCAAAACTGCATTTAATTATTATTTTTGTTTTGTGAAAGAGGCCCTCCACTGGTTCTCACCTTGTGTGGCAATAACTGATTTCTTTTTATGAAGTGGGGCGGAGAGGGAGCCCTGCACTTCACTGCCGCCTCCGGGACTCAATTTTGAAGTTACGCCTCTGATTAAAGCGTGGTAGCGGTAACTGGTTTGACATGGAAAATTTTAATGCCTAAAGTATTTTTAAACCAAGTTTGGTGCATAAGATTTATAGGGAGTGGTAAATACGCCAAAGCTTATTAAAATTCATTGGATCAGATTGAAATCTGGGCCTTAGGTGGAATCGCGCGAAACTAGTGTCTGGCTTCTTTTGGCTGGGGGGAGTCAGGTATTTTTTTTTAACACTAGAAAGTGTTGTCAAAAATACCTGAACCCCAGCACAAAAGAAGCCAAACACTAGTTTCGAGATTCCAGCTCAGGGCCCGATTTCCGATCTGATCCAACCGAACCATTAATTGCTCTATAAAGCTGGTTTCAGCGTGTTTTATACATACGGCTGTAGAGATTTTGCTTTTGTAGAAATGATAGAAATTGGCAATGTAGTTCCAGAGTTACGGAGCTCTAATTGTCCAACTTTTTTTGTCGTTATACATTGTTTTAAACATTGTTATTAGAAAAAAAGGCAAATCATCCAATTCCACCCTCAAGGCGTAGGCTGAAGATTAAACATACGAAAGCAACAGTGATGGCAGCAAATTAACGCAAGGTTATGACCACGCTTTCCTTATTTTCATTTTCATTGAAATTTGAAGTAATTGACAACCAAAGCGAAAACTTCAAGCGAGGAGCAAGCGAACGATTCCAAAAGCGGTCTTTGCGAGCGCATCTTGATAGCTCTGCCACCACGTATGCCATTTGCTGTTAAAATGATAAAAGCCGCAACGACGTGTGACATTGGTATAGTATTGTTTTTTTGTTTATATTTTTACAATTTGTAATCATGTTCTGCGTTGTTTACACTAAAAAAACACTCACTATGGTATGTTACGGCTTTTGTGTTGTTCATGTAGTGCTCGGGACCACTAGCCGTATAAATCGGGCTCTTTTTTACCAGCACTATTAAAAAATTGGCTAAGCCATTCAACGAAACACCCGAATATTTCCAAGTATGAAGGAATATTCCAACTCTTGAATTTCATGTACCTCCCCTGTCTTGAAATTTCAACCAGATCAGACCAAAATTACGAGCGTCATATCCAAATTCAAATCCAGTCGAGCATTCGACCTCACTCGTTTCGCTCGCTTGGCCATTTATTATTATTGCTCTTTGAAGCAACGATCATGTCACTTGTTAAGTACTGCAATTACTATGTTTCGGATAGCTCTGATTAGTATATTTCAGATAACGAAACAAAACTGTTAGAAGTACTTATTGGTAATAACTGGAGTTAAAAAAAATATTTGGGAAATGCATCAAGCGTACTATAATCAAGGACCTGTTGTACGCATGAAGTTGAATGTTGAACGTCACAAACTTGGAAATCAAGTATTTCTCCTAGAATTGGCATGACTCCGGCAACGAATTTCAGTATTTGGGGGTCGTATCATAACCTTTTTACTGCAGTATACATTTTAACGACGATAATTGAGTCATTTGGCCTCCACCACTGAATGGCTGTTTTTTTGTTGTTGTCGTTGTTGTTGTTGTTGTTATTGTTGTTCTTGTTGTTGTTGTTGTTGTTGGGACTCGTTGCCCTCACTTGAATATCGAACCAGTGACTCGAATTTCAAATTGTACAGCTTGCAAGGCCCAGGATATTTTCAAAGTTATTTTACCGGGACTACAACATTCTTTTATAAACACTGACAGACATTTCGTAGTCTTCAAGATTAAAAAAAAAAAAAGGATAACGGAGATAACGACTCGCATAAGTTCCCCAACATTTAGTGCTAGTTTTCGATGTCATTTTTCACTATTCGCTTTCGTTGCGCTTCAGTAGCCGTAACTGCCGGAGACAGCCACTAGACCAAACGCTACAATGTTAGAATGTGATCAACTATAGAATCTTGCAATCGAATGTCACTTACTGGAGTCTCCTGTTGGGTTAGCTCGAATCATGCTCGTCAAGGGAATGGCGTAACGCTGCGTCAGCAAATCAAAATGTAGCTATTGTGCGGACGGGTCGCGCCAATTTCACATTACGATGGCCAATCGTTCTTGAGTGCCTCTCAAAATGACCGTTTATTGTCCATCATTAAGCATTTATCGGCTCTGTTTCCCTACTGAAAGTCTGGCAGTCTGAAGGTCTAGACCAAAAAAAAAAACACGTTTGCCGCTACAAAAACATAATTTTCAGCAAAACACAGAAATAAATAGAGCACCTCCGGCGGTCTTCTCAGAAATCATCGTAAAAAAAAATTGTGGTTTTTCCAAAAAAATTAATGTCCGAGTAAAACTGAGGTTTAAACTTGTAGTATTATGGCAGTTGCTCATAAAACAATTCAAGGAGATCGAATTAAAGTGTTTTCCAGTATGTATTTTAGTCCAATATTTTTTTCTGTTTCATTATCGTAATTTCATTTCGATCACTGATTTCAGCCATTTGAGTATATTAGCCAGCTAAGGAAATACGGCTGTCTGAAAACACAATGAGACAAATAAAAAAAAACTAAAAAAAACAACGAACGAAACCTACCTGCACGCGATGCAATGGAAATAAAATAATACTGATTACTTCGGAAAGAAAAGTTTCAGTACGCAGACAAAGGTATTTTTAAAAAGAAAATTAGAACCTGTTTTTACCGCTACAAAAAAAAAACCGAATAAAGATAATTTAAAACTAGCTGTACCCCCGACGTAACATACGCCGGTCTAGCCGGTTCCCGCATACCTGAGCGAAATACTGTAGTGGGCAGTATGGAATGAAAAGGGTGCCTACTGCCCCCTGCTTCCTCCTCCGAACTCCCCTGCGGCCTACCCAGTTGTATGGTCTAATTTTCCCCCATGCTCCCCCCCCCCCCCCGTAACTCCTTTCCCGTCCCGCACCACCTGCCCTGTCCCCGATTCCCCTATTGAGTGGTCTGAATCTCCCCATCCCTGCTCCTCCTCCATTTTAACCCATGTTGATTTGTTTTGTTATGGAAGTAAATGTCTTTTTTCAATGGAGGACGCTCAATTGCCCGTTTCTCCGTTCTTATACCAAGCGCAATAAACCCAACAACGGTTGTGCATGCAGTGATTGTTACTCAACCAACTTTGAAACTCTTCCAAGTCGGCTCTTAAGAGCTAGCTTTATTAATGCAATATGTCGATTGTTATAGGCCACATCTGTTTGTTTGACATTGTCGGTCGCTTGCCCTCTTTCATTATACACCCTCTTTCATTGTAGTGCATAATAATGATGAATTTGCTCGCCCAATCTAAGTGTATTATCTAGACACACGCTAGTGTGTCGCCGCGAAGTAATAGTAGATTGTCCGATTGTAGACATCCGATTGTTAAAAAATGATTATTGATGAAAAAAGGCGGCTGCACTAGCAGACTATGTCTTTTAACTGAAACCAACTCATACGTGATTTCAGCATACTGGTGTAAATTCCCCGTGTGGTAGAAATGATTGCAAATCGTTTGAATCAGGTGTCTTGGGTCCAGTAACGAACAAAACGTCAACACGAAAATGTGCCTCAATGGAGAATGTTTTTCATGGAGAAAAAGTGTCCTCAATAACGTTGAATTTGGGTTACTGGTAACTAGTAACTAGTCCGCAGGCTCCCATGTTAATTTTCATAGGGTATAACGACACGTCTAAGCTGATTTGGGAAAGTTGCCAGATCTAAATTTCGGCAGACAGGTAAAGCGTTATATGGGGAAGTGCCTTTTTCTAAAATGGGGGTTGCAGCTAGAAGCACTTGGCCCTGAAGTGGCTCGTAAGTGCAAAATTATTATTGCAACCATTATTTGTATTGCCATCCAACAGTAGATTATAGGGATAGGTCGGTTTCATTTTTTTGACATCGGTTCCGGTTTCGGTTTTCAAGCCCATAAAACCGCGGTTTCGGTTTTGGTATCGGTTTTTGCTACCCTCCACCCCAGCCATATATTTATATATTTTTTTCTTGTAAGATTAGTATTACTAACTTCTAACTCGCTCCACCGTTCACTTACAGCAGCGTCATAGACAATGGGTTTTGCTATGGCACCATTTTCCTCTACTGTTTTTTGTTTTAAAAGACTAGGAGCTTTGCATAAAAAATGATAATTATAAAAAAAATTTAGAACAACCCATCAATCTTTGATTTTACGAACTCCGTACGAAAAACCGTCACAAAATGCGAATAGGTTTCGGTTTCGATTTTCAGTAAAAACCGAAAATTCGGTTTCGGTTACCGACCCATCCCTAGTAGATTATAACATGCTCAAGTGCTACACGCTTATCGTTTCAATACCTAATTGTCAGAACTCATTGTTGTTGCAAATAGGTGGTTCACTAACACTGTAAGGATTACAGTGACTGCAGTGCTGGTGCACTGGATGATGTTGTGTTTTTGTTGTTATGGTCTTGTCTGTGTAGGTATTAGGTGCTTTAGTGTTATATAGTGTAGCACGTTTTGTAGCTTTGGGGCGCATAGCATAAGGCTAGGGCCTCAATTAAAAAATGCAGAATGGTTCACTAAGAGACGGAGTATCTTTTATTGCAAAGGTTTGGTCGGTTTTGCTTGGTTTGTGATTGAGCGCTTGGCCTTGTGCTATGGCTCATAATAAACAAATTTCAATTTCAATTTTGTGCTAAGTGATTGAGTTCTTAACGTTAACCGAGGTAGGGCCAAGTGAGGAGGGATGCGCAGTAAAAGAAGCGAACGAAAATCTGCGTCAAACCGTGTTAATTTCGCTGACGTAACGGCTAATTGGGCAATGGCAAAGGTAAAAATTATGAATGAGAAAATTTATAGACATAACATTTCTCCAGACAAAAAAGGTACAAATGACGATTACACCGTCTGATCTTTTCTTCATTCAGTCCAAACTGGTATAAGAGAAACCACCAAGTTTCAAAAAACGGTCGGCCTTTCAAAGTAGTGCTATCATTCAACCAGGGAAAGGCCGCCAAAGTTAATCCTATTAGCCAAGTTAATCGCACCGAATAATACTTTGGACGTTAAATGAAAACCTAACATCAGCGTTTGGTAGCTAGTACGCTCAAAATTACAATTGAACAAATTTAAGCGTGTGAAACAAGCACAAACAATAAACCACAACCGTACCACTTTGAATCAACTAACGGCAAATTGGGCATTGGCAAGCCTATGCAAGTTCTGACCGTGTCAATTTCACTGGCGTAACAGCTAATTGGGCCACGGCAAATGTGAAAATTTGAGCAAATTTATAGAAATAAAATTCCTCCAGACAGAAAAGGTAGAGGGGACCATTAAACCGTCTGATCCTTCATGCGTTCACAGTCCTATGAAAGCAGTGATATCCACCCAAAACCAAAACTGGTGTAAGAGAAGCCGCCAAGTTTCAAAAAAGGGTCGGTCTTTCAAAGTAGTGATATCATTCAACCAGGGAAAGGCCGCCAAGGTTAATCCTATTAGCCAAGTTAATCGCACCTAATAATACTTTGGGCGTTAAATGAAAACTTGGAGATTGCTACCGCCAGTAGCAATGTTCTAATTTTCATTTAACTTTCAACTATTAATAGGTGCGATTAACTTGGGTAACAGGATTAACCTTGGCGGCCTTTCCCTGGTTGAATGATATCACTACTTTGAAAGGCCGACCCTTTTTGTAAACTTGGCGGCTTCTCTTACACCAGTTTTGGTTTTGGGTGGATATTATATAGACTAAGCCTCCTAATTAATGCTGAATAAGTAGGTGACACAACCTATGCCACTCTTTTCTCATTAACTGGTTTAATTAATTAATTATGGAGTAAAAAATAATTGCTATATTGCAATGCATGGGAGGCATTTTTCTGTCAAACCTGTTAAGCGAAATCCATGAAAGCTACTGGAAATACAACAACAGGCACTTTATTGAAATATAATTAATCAGCGAACATTAATTATGTACCAAAGTGATGATTTTCTTCAGGCTGTTCAAGAAACGGTTTACAATCATATTTTCATGAGGAGCTCACAATCAATACTTACACTAAAGCCGAACCATAAAACCAAAAGGGGTGATATTATAAAAAAACCCGATAAAAGTAACGGGACCCATCAAGTTTTCGCCATAGAAAGTAGTCATATCAGAACCAAAATGACTGCCACCAAGTTTTCCGTTCCAACCCTGATCACTTAATCTTAACAGTGATGTTTAGTTAAGCTTGAGTGATCACGGTTCGGACCATTTTTCTATGCCGAAAATTTGATGGGTCCCTTTTATCCTTATGGGCTTTTTATATGATCACAATTACACGGCCGACCAAGAAATGCTACAATACATGCACGACTTCTGGCCAGTGCTCAAATTATCCCACCATTTGATCCAAGTGATTCTTCTTACTACATGTCTGTTTCGATTTGTAAACAGACGCTCTTCCACACTTCCCATTCAAACAGTTTCTCTTTTTGTTTCAAACGGTGTGAAATTGGTACTAATATAGCATGTGCTATTTGTTTTACCATTCGTTATTTTCTTCTTCATTCTTCACAATAAAGGAACTTTCACTACTGCATGTCTCCCCAAAACAAACTTGTTAAGGACCCCCGCCAAGCTCTTT
>JAHWFP010122800.1:47224-65153 GCA_023313725.1 Lithobius niger
GTTGACTACACGAGGCCTAGGGCGGGTGCCTGCGTTCCCCTACTCACAACGCCCCACTCCCACTGCTTCAGCTCGCTTCCCCATTGATTTCTGCGCGCCCATTCTATTAGGAACGCCCGAACGACGCCAGGGCCGCGTCACCCCATTCACCGAGATGCGGGCGTAAGGGAGAGCGAGCCAGAGAGAGGGAAGCGGGCAAATCTTTCCTTCAGCCTGAGTAAATACCGTCTGATTGTTGGTGGTGCAGAATCCTCCTGCTGCAGCAGCTAAGGCACTCCCATCACCTTTCCACCTCACCTCTCATTGGCTTTGGCCGAGTTCACGGGACTGCCCAAGGCCAACGGTTTAGCCTTTTACCCTTAAATCAAGAATAAAGCGTGGGCCATTTGTCGAATGTCCTAAAGCTTTATACCAATTGCTTACAGCAGGACGTGGCTTTGGAATTCTTTTATGATGAACGTTCAGCGCGTCGTATTAATGGTGAGAGACGTTTAGGCAACAACCCTTCGACAAATGCAGTGGTTCTTAAGTTCACCTAGAGATTTGAGGTTAATGCGTTGCTGACCTTGCATTAAATTCGGTTCAGAACTATACCACATCTGAATCTTATATGATACGGGAGCAAGCGGCTTATGGGAAAGGGGAATGAAAAGGACAGGTCTTCTATTCATGATTCTTAACCTTTAATCAACGTATACGAATACGAAACGTATACGAATTACCAAAGTGGCCGGTTAGATGAATCTCGAATGATGCAAAACCAAATAGTTTATTCAAAGGCTTTAAGCTTGGTGTGACTCCTAGGAGACGTTACCAACAGGTGAAGCACTTTCTTGGTGGACTGTAATTGTTCTCTTTGACTTGCTATTGACATTGTTAAAGGGAGTGGTTTTTAGCTCCTCCGATGGTGCATGAACCATCAAATTATTTTAGATTTAGGTTCGAGGTATCACTTTCTGCACATTTGTTATCTTTCCAACTTGTCATTACAGCATTATTAGTAGCAGAACTAAGTTAGTACTCATCTTAATTTCTTCGTACTTAGTTATCTGCATTTTCATTTTTTTTAGTCACATCCTAGCGTATGGGCGCTTATATGTATCTACAGTTGATTATTACAGTCTTCCGCAAAACAGCAGACAGCCTAGCCAGGCGTGGGTATGAGGAGAGGCGTAATGCTGTGAATTTTCCAGTTGGCCCTGGGGACTTGCGCTCAGTTGTTGCCAGGGCTTTTGCGTCGCTGTGGGCGGACAGATGGGCTAGCGAACCCACTGGCCGCGCCCTGTATGAAATTCATCCCTCGGTGGCTGTGCCCAGGGCCCTGGGCAGCCTTACGCGTAGGGACTCCGGCCTCGTTTCCAGGTTGCGGACTGGTCATGTCCAGCTCCGGGCGCATATGTTTCGTCTAGGGTGGTCACGCACCCCAACCTGTCCTTGTGGCAGGAGCCCTGAGACCGTTTGTCATTTCCTTTTAGACTGCCCTCTCTGGGCTGATCGGCGTCGCTTTGTTCTCAGAGGTTCGGATGATCGTTTGCGACAGGTCCTGGGTGTCCCCCCACATTCCGTGGCTCATTGGAATTCATTGTATAGTGTCCTCTCATTCTGTAAGGCTACCGGGCGCTTCGCCCAGGTCGAGGCCTCATCCTGTTAGCCGCTCCTCCGCTGTCCATATTCTCTAGCTGATATGTGGCTTTAGGCCCGGTTGTTCACGTAGTTAATTTGGTAGTTGGGAGTTGGGTGGACATGGCCAGCGGCGGCAGGTACGCATCAGGAATCTGGGTAATTGGGGTGATTCGTGCGATGTCGCGTTGCCTGGGCACGCTAGTGCAATATGTTAGTTTTAAGCCTAGTTCATAAGTTTAGGAGAGAGTGTATGGCTTCTAGGCCTTTAAACTCTAATAAATTCAAATTCAAATTCAAAACTACCGTATTTTCGATTGTTGGAGAAATCAATTGTTTGAGGTTAATGTTTGGGGTTTCTGCCAGGCCACTGGGAGGTTTCAATGGCTATAACATAAGAGTTGTTTATTCCAGTGATTTGTTTTTTTTTCCCTTATTTGTCTGTGTCTATCCTTGTTTGGCCGGTCTCCCCCCACAGTCCTGTACGGGGGCCGTGGGGTTAGTGTGGGGGTAGATGGTCCTCTTGGAATTCGCTGTCAGTGGTAAAAGTCTGCGGTGGTGTTCAGCGGCGTATGGGGTGGCGAATGGTACTTTATTCGGGTGGATCTAGTTCTGTATGTACTTTAGGTGAGTTTGTAAGTGGTTCGTAAGTAGTTTTATTGTAGAGTGAGCGGATGGCTTGTAGGCCTTAAGGCTCAATAAAAAAATTTAATTCAATTCAATTCCTTAATCAACATGACAGTGTTAAGAAGTCTAACGTGACAGTGTTACATGAGAAGACAGATGCTTTTTGTGATTTGGTATGGTAGTTTCACTAGGTTTTTTGGCTGATTTTACTCCCTTTGGTTTGCATTGTTAATAGATTGCATGGCGAAAGGCCGAGGTATTTGATAATAAAATTCAAATTCAAATTCCTTAATCAATCAAATAATCAACCAATTAATCAATCGTATTTGGTTTCATATCCTACCAGGAGGGTAAGTAACCACTTATGTTAGTTTGTTTTGTTCTTTAGTATGCCGAAAACAAACTGCATTATCTGCCCCACTCCAAACGACAAAAGGGGGGGGGGGGGGTTTTTTTGGGGAACCACTAACTTATTTTATTTATTTATTTATTTATTTATTTCAAAAAACGTTAGCTTTTTGCAGGTCATCTGTCGTATAAAACGATACGCTAACGCTACCAACAAATGAACACAAAACGGAATTACGTCTAACTTGAAAACTATAACTACACTAACACGCTTGACCATTTGACCTCCCTTTGCAACAATTGATTGTTCAAACAATCTAAAGTATGGTGGTTTAATTCATTTCATTAAGGGAACATAATCGCAGTGATTATCACAGCCCCACTGCAGAAGATATACACATTAAATTAAAATAAGAAACAAAGAAACAACTTCACACATCACACTCACTGGCATCTGTCAAATCGAGCAGTCAAAACTGCCATACCCATCTGCTGAGCATGAAAGGCTTCATACCTATTTCCCTTGCCCACACACTGGAAAAGGACAGTAGTGCCCATAACTGAAGAGCTATATAGCAAATGCCGGCCTCCGAGTCCGTCACAAGGTTAAAGGAAGCAACACCAAGCTCCAGCCCCTAAATCTAGTGCCATGAGTTCTGCCACAAATTCACTAGGCACATGCACAAGGAACCTCCAAATACTAAGCTTCAGACTAGGAAACCACACCCCCAGGCCACCTATCCAGGACTCCTGTACAAAGGAGGCATCATGAAATATTTTCAGGTCCTTATCTTTTGCCCTGGAGTCCTTGGTACCCAAAGGTACACATGATGAGCCCACAAGATCCAGTACCCACAACCAAAGGTCATACCATGACTGATTCATAGCCCTCAAGTGGTGTACCATACAAAGTCAGAATCCCATGCCCAGCTGCTCAAGAGCCCTGGGTCCTGATGGTAGTCCAGTAGAATACGCCCGACAATATCGCTGAAGTCCCAAGCCAGCACCCGTAAGATCAACTTCAGTAGTTGACCCCTTGTGTCAATGGAAGGAGCCCCCAACTTCGATGTGGAAGGCCGCTATCAAAACTAATCGCAGACGACCTGTAATCACCCTCAGACACATGTTGAACCCATGCTGAATCTCTCGTATCTGGCTGGGGGCTACACACAAGAACGGCAGATGACAGTTAATACGAGATTAAAGAAAGCACCGAAATGAAGTGCGTGGTACTCCCTGTTTTCCTCCTGCCTGATCACACATAAAGTGTATCAACAGCCTCACTGATCACAATACTGCTGCACGCACTTCCTGCTCCTGCAATCACCATGAAAGCTCCTGATCTAACCAGATATCCAGATATCAAACTTTCTTGCTGCTTACCACTGCTTCAGATGCCAGTAGAGATGTTGCATTCAATGTAAGCGAAATGCTTTATCAACTCATCCCTATATTTACATGGTTGTTTCTACTGCTGAGTATTTCCTGCTTGGTCCTTGGAGATTAATTTCTCTTCTGTTGCTTCATGGACCAAGTTTCTTGTTTCATATTCATATGGTAAGAATTAGTTGGATGCACTACGCTTCCTATCACCTAGGGTACGCAAACTTTTCTTACATTGTTTTGAATAAAGTGAACGGAAGAGTCATGTCAGCTTGAACTCACGTCGCTTTCGAAAAGAAGTGTGTACAAGAACTTTCAAGTCGGAATGAGTGAGAACAACAACACGTACACAGTTGCGGTAAACCATACTTGTCTAACCCCCACCAACGCCCCTCCCATCTATTCCCATATCCCCATTCACCTACCTGAGATTTAGACTTTGTTTAAGGAATTGACATGTTGCCGGCCTAACTACATGACGTTTCTGTGTACTAATTTCAACCAATCATGGCTCGGCAGGAGCTAAAGCGACATAGAAAATCGATGTTAGGTGGACTTACACAAGTTTTCCAAGCACTTGAACTTCTTACATCGACATGAGAAGGTGGTTTGAGTTCAAGCGATTTGAAGGTAGTTAGAGGTGGATACACGGGCCTACACAGAGCACTTAAGACTTAAACTGACGTGAGTTCAAGTGGATTTGAGTCAAATCAAAGTAAGGAACGTCCGTGCACCCTTGGTGTATAAGCCTTTTCTTTTGTTTTCCATTTGGCACTGAACCTCGGTGGTGCCAAGGCCGTACGAGGGGATTTGTCGGCTCCTTGGTCTAAGCCGAGGAAGGTCAAACATGAAAAATAAAGTGAAGATCTCAGTCTTGCAGTCCAGAAGTTTAGTTGGAACAGCAATGACTCTTTTCTTCTTTCTCTTCTCTCTTTCCTTCTCTGCACCATGTATTCAGGACCATTCAATGCCCCAAACTTTCATTGTACGAGCGATATTCAATATTTTTAAATCAAGTGTAAACGCACAGGTTCTTAAGGAATTGTAGTCCTCCTCTGGATGCAAGTTTTAGTTTGACACGACTGGTCTCTTGAAGATCAATAATGTACCACATGCAATAATTGCATTGTGTGGGTTATTGGAAACCGTTGAATAACCCTAAATCCTAGTTGAGTATATGTGGGAATTCTACTTCATAATCTTTAAAGACTAATGAGCTTTCAGAACACAGAAGACAAGCACCAACGAGATCTCTAACGTACCGTTAATTTGGCAACGTATGGTTCGATCCGATAGAATGTCTTCTTACTCCCCTCCCCATCTTGCTTTCATGCTTAAGTTAATAGTTTATCTGCCGTTATCATGAGGTATTGCATCGTGTAAAATACCACCAGTGGTGCAGTGGCAAAAAAAAGTGGATGAGCTGTAGGTGGTGGCTGGCAAACTTAGCCAGGGGAAATTGGGGAGGTGGGGGTGAGTTGAGGTTCCCAAATTCCTATATATCAATGCATAATTTTTTACATAGCGATCGGTGATGTTGTTGAACGGGCAGTTTGATTATTTTGTGGACAGCAGCTGTGGCCTGGCGCGTCGACACACATCTTTGACTGATGACAGTCAGCAAGGCAGGTAGTTAAAATGATGTGCAACAATAAAGACGCCAGAGAGCACGTCATCTTGAATTGTTGAATGCTGATAGTGGCTTCGACAACAATCCAGATGTTGCGGCGCTGAAAAAGAATACGAACACGTCTCACCAGCGCGGCCCACAAAAAAAAAGTGACGGAGCGGTACTCCCTCAGGTAAAAAAAAAAAGTGAAGGAGCTCCGCTCCTGTGCCCTTATGCACGACTACCCACTAAATACCACTCAAGCCTACTTCAGTCGTCCACTTCGGAAAATGCCGTGAGTTCTGCCACAAATGCACTCGGCACATGCACTATGGAACCTCGAATACTAAGCTTCAGACTAGGAAATCACACCCTCATGCCACCAGGACTACTGCACACGAAAGGTACAACTTCTTTACTAAAGGATAGTTTCAATCTTGTCTGTGAAGATTGTGTTTGGTAAAGTTATGCGATAAGTTTACCCCTCAGCAGTTTCTTACCAAAACTCACCTTTCGAATCTTAACGTTTCGTCTGCTTGTGGCGCACCCCCATTCACTGAAATGCGGGCGTAAAGCGAGCGGGCACATACAGATATTCCGTCGGCCTGAGTAAACACAAGGCAATTCTCGGCCATTCAGAACTGCAGCTGCAAGCGAAAGCATATCGACCGCTTTTCTTCCCACCCCAATTCTTTCTCTCGTTGCCCTCTTTTCGACCACCAACTTCATAGATGGGAACAGTCCAATACCATAAACCTGTTGGTCATTCCCAACTAAAACATCACTTTGGTATTTTTTTTAAAATTTGTACTTTTCTTGCTTGGGGTATTTATGGTGCAGGATACGCGCACCAATGTTTTGTGTTATATAAGACAGCGAAAAAGATGTTTCAACTCTATTTTAAATATAAATATAAATATAAATAATTTGTTGCAAAGGCAGCAGGTCAGGGACGGGCCCGACAGACCACTGACACCTTGCCAAAAAAAGTTTCGGTTAGAGTTTAATCAGTTTCATCTAATATATTTTCAGGTGAAGGGCTCGTTTACGCAACAACTCGCCTTTACGCAACGACTCGCAACGACTACTCGTAACGTTACGCAACGACTCGCCTTTACGCAACGACTCGCAACGACTACGCAACGACTATTCGCAACGTTACGCAACGACTCGCAACGACTACGCAACGTTACTACGCAATAACTACTCGCAACGTTACGCAACGACTACTCGCAACGTTATGCAACGACTCGTTTTTTCATTCTCGCAGCTGGAAGCTAGAAATCATCTGAAATTACAACATGGCGGCGGTGTTAGTGCTGCCGGCTCAAAGCAAAAACAGTCAATAATGAGAGTTCGGGAACGTCTGAGAAAATTGTTTCGTCAGGAAGAATTCTTTATCTGTTTGTCACGGATTATAAGACTGTAATCATTGACTCAAACGATGTCGGATTTAGCTAATCCATAGAGCGTTGTTACCATGGGAACGAAATCTTTGCCATCGCTATTAAATTCTAGCTGCGAGAATGCACAGGCGAGTTGTTGCGTAAACGTGCCCTAACAAGGTATTGCTAACTCAGTCACACCGAATGATTCGTCTCATCCACACCAAACAAACAAGATGAAAGAAAGAGTAAGGTTCTTAGTAAGGTTGTCAATTCTAAATTTACAAAAACTTTACACTGCGAAAAACTGAAGTGATAGTTAGTAATATCATTTTAAACTATTTGAAGCTATGAACTGTGCCTTCACAATGAATATTATTGTAAGCCTTTTAGTTTGCAATAAACTTCAGAGCATCATTTATTTATTTCATGCAGTTCAGTACTTTTAAAGTCATAGGATTCTTCTTGACAAAAATTAAAACCTTCTGTTTTTACAAGAAATTTTACTGCACTTTTATGCTTCTAAACTAGGAAATAACTAAACTAAAAGTTTACTGAGTGGACGTCCCACCGGTAAAAAAAATGATAATCATTTCCTAAAATGATAAGGGGCTATTGGATGCGACTTTCCTACAACCCTATTGTAACGTATTTTGCTTTTTTAGCGTGTCTACAATGGATTGAAAAGAGAAAAAAGAAAGAAAGTGGGAAAAAAACGTGGGACAGATAACCCAGTTTGGGTTTGTTCTTCCTAAAAGCAAAAACAAAGGAAAGAAAGAATCTGCACTGGGTCAAATAACCCGGTTAGGGGTCGCTCCCTTAAGTAAAAACAAGAAAGACAGAAAAAAAAGAAATAGACGAAAGAAGAAGAAGAAAGAATCTGTACACAAGACGGTATGCGCGTGTATTTGTTTATCAAAGAATCCAAGTTTCAACGGAAAGCGTCCACTTTTAAAGCAAATGTCGATAGGTTATTAATTTCGAGGCCCACTCGAGATAGGCAGCCTGATACGTTGGAGGAACGGCGTATTGCATTTGTATGCGAATGCAGGGTAACACCCGGTAGCGCTGAAGAAGACATTGCTAGCTGACTGAAGTGTTCGGCAAAAACCATTAAATATTGCAAACGCGATTTACTTTCCGAAGAAGCCCAACCGTCGGGAAATGCTATCTCCATGAAATTCAATGCACTGGTCTGGCTGTAATTCTTATTCCTCTATTCGTTCACAGTTCGGCAACTTGCTTGTGTTATCATCGCAATATGAGCCTGAGGTTTACAAATTAAACAAACCTGGTTTTTTTTTCAAGCCATTTTGAGATAAATGTCTTCAGCAAAAGTAAACGACGACGAAGCCATAAGAGGTTATCCGACAGAAGGGAAAAATTAGACTCCAGATGTTCAGGTTGAACGACTTTCAAGTGGGATAGAGGCTATAGTGTTTTTTTCCTTTTGTCATCCGCGAAGAAGAATTTGGATTCACTCCAGTCGTCGATGAAGTGACAGCCGGTTGATCGTAAAGCCGCAGTACTCGACACAGCCTTTCCCGAAAGCCAACCAAAAAAATGTAATTACTTGTATACGAATGGGCAATCACATGGAAAATGTGCACAATGCTTCCGTCTTTGTTAATTTTTTTTTTAGCGGTCGAGTAGCGACATTATTATTATTATTTTTTTTTTCCGTGGCGCCTTTTCATATTCAGCTGCGAAGACGGCGTTGGCACAGCAACAGGCGATGTTAAAAATGATTTTAACTCAAGTAGCCAGTCAAATAATTACGCACAAGAAACGAACGTGCTTCAAACATAAGACTTAATGGATTCTCAAATATTCAGCCACTTTTCCGCATATTGTACAATAAGAATTCATGTTCTCTTTGTCGGAACCTATTGTTATCTTCCGACATCGCACCAGAGTTTAGTTTTTACTGAGCCAAAAGGCCATACGCACACGCTACAAACTAACTTAAATACTAACGCACTAACACATTAACACACGTCAAGTACAGTATTGGACAATGAAATTTAGAAAGTTTAGAAGTTTCTAAACTAGAGGGAAGAGTGAGATGGATTCCTCTAAGTCACGCCCCTCAACGTCACCAAAACCGATCATTTAGAAACACCACTGCCTCACTTGTCGTTCTCAATATTAGAAAAATTAGCAATAATCGCTTTCACATCTATTTTCAGCGAGAGAAATGTTAGTAAGAACATTATACAAATGCTTATTAATCTCTATTTAATTGGATTTTGTTTCTAAATTTAGACATTTTCCATATCTCACTTCCTACAGTTTAGAAACACGACCATCTCAGCTACTAATGCGTGATGGCAGCCATGTTGGATCAGTGAGTGAGCGGGAAAAAACTTGCCTCACTTTCCTCAGCAACATCTCAGCTCCATGACGTCACGCCTACGTAAAGTGGGAGGAGTTTGGATCAGTCGCCTCGAGTTAAGAAACAGTTTTCCTCACTTCCCTCAGACATCCCTCTAGTTTAGAAACAGCACCAAGGGGTAGCTACAAGTCTACATCGATTAATCATGCCTGGTTATGGGAAATGTTTAAATATTACGAAGTTATGAAATTCAATAAACGAATAATAATACCGCAAAATAAATGCAATACTATATCTCCTATTGCAACTGAAAAAATAAACTTTGTTGAACACAGAATGAAGTCAGTCAATCACATAAACTGCAAATCTGTATTTATGGAATCTGGATAGGCCAAGAAAATGTGGTGGTTTGTTCACAGTCTCAAAAAAAAAAGGATCGTTATGCGTGACAAAACCTATCTTTAAAGTCTTAAAATTTAATAGTTGGCAGGGGTAGAGCATATGGAGCTGAGCAATAGGATCATTTACATGCGTTACACTAAAAAAGGGGAAAAAACAATACGTAATGTGTCTAATACTAGGGTCACCACCATTGTACATGTAAAACGTTAATACGGCGGGGGAAGAAGGGAGTTCTATATCCATTTTTAGTCTTACATATTTGCGTCTGGAAATTTCCATATGTTTGTGCGGCGTGTATAATTGGTGTGAATGAACAATTTTCACTTTTGGCGGGGATGCCTCATTATGTTAGGGGCGATAGACGCCCATGAGCTCGAGCTTAAATTCTCCGCCCAGATAGTCTGAAATTTAAGGCCAAAGGCAGAGTAAACAGATTTTCGTCTGTATTTGTTTATCAATTACCTAGCCCATTTGCCTTTCCGTCCAAATTTAGAGTGTCAGATCGACTTTTATCTGTATTTGTTCATTGCTGAGTTATTGATCAGGTTTTTAGTATAAAATGCTTCATCTTACAAATGTCGTAAACTAAAGCAATATTTTAAATAACAAACAGCCAAGTATTGAACCCAGCCCGAGTTCGTAGTGATTCTTTTACTTTTGAGTGGGTGACGTCATTGAATCTAGGAAAAAATATCCCCGGAAAAAATATTCCCGGTAAAAATATCCCAGTATAAATATCCCCGGAAAAAATATCCCCTACAGTCATACTGTTTTCTTATTGGTCGTATACGATTTAATTCTGTGGACTCCTCTACCATAGCACGATTTACGGACACCCTACCGCAGCATGCGTTTTACGGATACCCTACCGCAGCATGCGTTTTACGGACTACCCTACTACAGTACCACTGTGGAATTGACGACATTAAAGTGGCACTATCACCGATTGAGAAGGGAACGAAAATACCGTGGCGCCATCTAGCGGCAGCGATATTGTTAACGTGTACAGTACGCTCCCAGGTGTACAAGGACGTACCAAATTTTTACTCCATAATTAAAGAGTCTGTTCTTGTCTGTTTCATTGAAAGAAATGCCGTAGTGCATTCCTCCGCTTGATGCAAGCAAGTGCTACACAGCGCTAAATATTGCCAGATTTTGCTCACGTTAAAACTGTGATAGTGCCACTTTACGGGGTGTAGGGGCGGGGAAGTTGTTGAATATTAATTAATGGACTAGCTCACTAATATCGATGTCATACAAGGCAGGAGAAGTTTCTGATCTTTTAGTGTTTTTTAACTTTTTTATTTTGTTTTGAGAACGTTCCTAAGGCACCATAATGGAGGACGGAAATGCCCATAAAGTCCCAAAAAAACGTAAGCCTCCGGCATGGGAGGGGGGAGACAGAAACTCATGATTCCCCTTCCCCCCGCCGTGCTAGTTTATTCCCCTTCAACTTAAATTTTCTTAGCGGTGTGGTTAACATTAATTTGTTTTATTTTATGCTTTAAACAAACGTTCGTGTTCATTGGAAAATATGGGGGGGGGGGGATGTCGAGTGGCCTGCTATCTAAATATTTTCCTGCGTATGCCACTAATAGACCTATCACGTTTATAATACTCGAAGTAGTTATTAGAGAGGTAGGTTTCATTCCTTACCACTTTCCTTATTTTTTTGTTAGGGGAATGGAGTACAGACGGACGTCCACCATCAGATGTATTTTTACTACATGACAATGGTATAAATTGCAACTAGATATTCACAAAGAAGGTGTTTTAATATTGCCTCAATTCATGTTTTATTTTTTTCGGGGATATTTTTTCCAGGGGATATTTATACCGGGATATTTATTCCGGGGATATTTTTTTCCGCTTACCGACGTCATTTACTTAGACCTCCTCCATCTCTGACGTCAGGAGCAGCAGCGGAATTTGAGTTGCGCCCTAATTCCTTTGCTTCAGTTGTCAACGTAATGACTCGGAAAATATTTGCCCTAACGATTCAATTAATCTTGCTGGTTCTGCATTTTGCGACCTAACCTCTGCCAGACAAGGACAAATACCAACAAATTCTTTTGTTTCCTCTTCCAACAACTTCGGACTTTATTCAACTGAAAGGTAATATATTCGGGAAAATTCACAGAACTTAATTGTGGGCGTTCACGATTGTAAAAGTAGCGTGGCAACGGATTATCCGAGCTATGTTGCCAATTTATCAAGATGGCGGCAATCTATGTTTTCGTTTGCGTTGGAAAGCGCGTCACAAAAAACTTAAGTTGCTGGTATTTTCAGAAATTGACGAAATCATTCGAACGCACAATACTGACATGCTACTTACAGAAGGCTTTGAAAACATGCCAAAACAAATGTCCACAGCCACCTACAGTAAAGGCCGGAACAGTTCAAGACGAATTAGGCAAGTAAAATCAACCATAGGGATGTTTTTAAAGTCAGCGGCTTGCGACTCGCTTGCAAGCGGAAACGGTGCCTGTTTGTTACTTCAATGGGAAAGTGTTCCCCGCGGCCAAGCGACTTGCAAGCCGCTGACTTTAAAAACATCCCTCTCTGACATAGAAGGAAGCGCAAGATTGCTACGTGCTGCCATCTCTACACCAAGTGGCGAAATTTCAAACTAACCGATCAGGATTCCAAATTCTGTCAAAAGATGACGCCACTTGGCAAACTTGCCGCGTCGTTATTTGATTCGCCGTTTTGCGGAGCATTGTGGGAGGCAAAGATGATACAGCCTTTACTGTAGGTGGCTGTGGTATAGGCAATTAGGTAACGACTCGCCTTTTCATTCTCGCAGCTAGAATTTAATCGCGATGGTAGATGTGTCGTTGTCATGGTGACAAGGCTACCTGGGTTAGCCAAATCCGACATCGTTTGAGTAAATGCTTGCAGTCTTAAAATTCGTGACAGTAAGATAAAGAATTCTCCCTGACGAAACGATTTTACCAGTGGCTTCTGAACTCACATACTTATACTGTTTTTTTTTTTTCGAGCTGGCAGAGCTAAAACCGCTGCCGTGTTGGAATTTCAGATGATTTCTCACGGCTAGTCGCGTGATGGCGAAAGCTAGTCATTGCGTAAATGCGCCCTACCAACGAAGACTTAAGACTAATTCGTCAACAACAATAAGTCACGAATGTTGTCGATACAGTTGGTGCGTCACTTATTGTGGGAGTTGTTGGTTGTATTTGCATTGTAACCTATTTCGGTCACGGGAAATATATAAACAAACTCGGTGATCTTTTTATTTTTGCAAAAAAGAGCTCACATCCTACAAAAACCTGACGTAAACCCGAAACCCAAGAACAACACGTAATATACAAAAAAAAAAAAAAAACCGTAAGGATAAAAGATGCACAGAATTAGAGCCCATTTGAAATGGTAATGGCAGAGCCCGAATGGTTGCTACCAAGGTTCTCGTCCCATTCCTGATCATTCAGTCGTAACAGATAATTTAGCGAACAGCTTGGAAGGTCTCGATAAGAACTACAAACAAGATGGCAGTCGTTTGGCTCTGAATATCACAACTTTAAATGGCGAAAACTTGGTGGGTCGCTTTACCTTAATAGAGCGTTTATAATATATATTTTATTTTAGATACCGTCTGTTGCATTTTTAATACACTTTTGGAATAGCTTACTTGGACGGAATGGCCTTTTCCCCCTCGTGTGAGTTTCCTACAAGTCTCTTGTGCGTTGCAGAGAAGCTATCACAGTCATCTACTTCAAGGAAGAGAGGTAACTGTACTTACTTTCACAAGTCGCTGCTTCGCGGCGCATTTAGCAACTAGACCTTCTCGCTCCCCAAAAGCTATTTGCTATCAGAAACGTTCAGCGTGAGCGTTTGAAGTACAAAAAGCCATCATGGGGTCCGCTGATAAGACCAGAAGACTCACGAAGCATGAAAAAAAAAAAAAAAATGGGAGACAACATTTAATTTTCAACACGTTTGAAATCTCGCGCCTTGATCACCTAAACATGTCAGGTTGACAATTCCGGTGATCTTGTATTCCCTAAATTTATGTCACTCCATACTTAATCCTGATGTGGATAGTCACAGAAATGCGGTTCACATGATTAAAATGTGCCGCATGTTTAGTGGCATTTACATAGGTCAATACAAAAGGGTCATGCTTTCTTCGTAAATATGACAACGAGAGGGGTATTTTCTAACAGCGACACTATATAGTTATGCTGTGACCAACAGTGAAAAGGATCACATCATACTAGTTCGCAACACCCAACAATTTACAAGGGACCCATTGAGAAGGTTCTTGTAATTTGGAAGCTTGCACAATTTCAGCAACAATGAGAGGTGTATGAGCAAAACAAACAATTTTCTAACCATGAAAATGTGGAAGTGTGCCTTTGATAACCTTCCTGTAAACCGCATATAAGGCCGATAAAAATTAATTAAGTGGTTCTCGTGAGTGGTGTTGAAAAAAATTGACGCGAGCGGGCGGTGTTTTTTTTTTTTTACATTTTATTCGTGATTTTTCTGATGCGGGCGAGGGCTTTTTTTGTTTACCAAACAAAACGAAATCAGTAGCTTAGCATTTTGTTGTGGAGTACAATATATGTATATGTGTTAATGCGAGGAAGCGTGCAACAGTCGCATATTTGACCATGCGTGCGCTCCTGAGAACTACTCAATTTTTAATGTGCAACAGTCACATATTCAACCATGCGTGCGCTCCTGAGAACCACCTAATTAATTTTTAGCGGCCTAATTTAGCTCGAGAGGTGACGTCATTACAAACATGGCGGTTGGTTTGTGTGGACAACAGTAGGTCTCCTACTAATGCAGGTGTTATCTAAAGCAAAAAAATTACACTTTTATTGTAAGTATTTAGCGTTTTCGGGATGTGGGCTAATTATCATATAGTGTTTGTCCTGTTTATAGGTGATCAAGCCATGGCATTTCAAACGTTGAAATTTAAATGCTGTCTCTAGTTTTTCATACCTCGTAAGTCTACTGGTCTTGTCAGTAGACCCCATGATGGCTACTTGCTAGATATTTTCTCTCTGCTATTTACGATGAGCTTTCAGTCTATGCTAAAGGAATGCGACCAGCGGCGTAATTAGGGTTTTGTACTGAGGGGACAGCACTAGCTATTTAGCCGAATGCTGTGGCGGGGGAAACAGCTAAGGGATTTGGGGAAGCGCTGGGAGTTCCCCCAGCGAGTCCTGAAAGCTGACGCATTTTGGCTTTTTTCCGGCATTTTCTTGCCTTGTAAAGTGCCGTAGAACACATTAAAAAAATTGTAATGAAAATCTTTTAGTTTTTCGTACCTTTTACTTATTATTTATAAATAAAATACATTTCAGGTTAGTGAAGAGATTTTTCAGCCATGCAAAAAGTGACTTGGCCAATTTGTCGAATAAGCCTTCAAAATCTAACAGAGGGAGCGAATCGCCCCTTTGCCTCCCCCCGGCCCCCCCCCCCCCCCCCAGTGACGCCACTTAATGCAACAATGCTTAACAATCACTCTATACATATATTTCGCTTGGGAGCAGACTTAATGATGATGAGGGATGATTAGGGACAAGATTAAACAAACGAAGCTTCAACAATCAGCAAGAGGGTGAGCGGGCTCATTCTTGCCACGGTAGCAAAGAAAAAGGGAGAGCGGCCCACAATAAAATGGGCATGCACTCTAACAATTAGAAACAAACACTACTGCTTCAACAATGCTGACTATTACAGCCGAATTGAATCAGCGGGAATCGGCATGCGTATGTTGCGCCGGGGAACAACTAGTTAATGTAGCATACGCACTGCTATACAACACTGTGTCATTTCTCGCTGTTCCCAAAATTTGCCTTTACTATTATCTCACAAAGAACAGTTGCTAGAGGTGATCAAGCGATGGTAGAAAATATAGCGTCTCTCAGCAACAATGCAAAATCCAAAATGGCGTCCATTTATTAGAATTTGTCAAATAGAAAACAAACTCCCGAAGTGCCGGTATTCAGAAATCAGTCCGCCATTGTGATCTGCGGTGGGAATTGTTGCCTTCTTGTCTTTAATCGACGCCTTGTCTTTAGTCTGCGGCCTTGCAGTGCTGGAAACACCGGTTCTCGTCAGATCCCCGAAGTTAAGCAGCATTGGGCCGGATTGATACTTGGGTGGGTGACCGCTTGGGAATCTGGCTGTTGCAGACATAGGGCCTTAGGGCTTCGGGCAGATAACCAGGAGTGGTTAATGCTCGTTAAACCCTTTAAAATCCTTTTTAATCGACGCCTTTATGCCTCGTGCATCGTACTTCGCGCCGCGAGCCACACGTGAATGATCGCATAAACTCCGAATTTTTCGCGATAGAGTTAGGCCTGAAACCGTCCCTGGACCGATGGAAGTACGATTCGAAAAATGAATTATAACTTTGTTACGTCCCCCCCCCCAACCCCCTGGCTTCATGGCTTCTGCTGGGTAAACATCAAATTTTCCGCCCCCCCCCCCCCTTTTTCATCGAATTGTTTTTAACTGCCCATGGGCGTTTAACAGGCGATTTACGGACATGAAAAAAAAGGAACGAATTTTTACTAGTTCGTCAATTCCATCAGAGCTGCACCGCTCGCTTTTCTAACGTACTACCACTATTTACACCAACAGTATAAAAATAAAGCGTTTTCCGACACACAAAAGGAAAGTATCAATTAAAGCTACGCAATTAATTTCACATTTTTTTTAGGTTCGTAATTTGTCCTAGAGCTGGTTTTGAAAAGAAGGTGAACTCTGCTCATTTACTTTGTAGCTTAATGCCATCTACCGGCGCAGATGTTCGTAACCCAGTGGGTTAATTAGCCATTTACTCTTAGAAGGAAAATGCCAACGAGACGAAAATTGCCTTCCCTTAACCGGGCCCGGAATTCCCCCCCCCCCCCCCCCCATCCTCCCCATTCCTCAAAATACTCAGGCGGGGATGGGATTGGAAGGGGCTTGGGGGCTAGGGGTGTAGTTGGAGGCGGGTAGGAGACGCAGGATCTCTCTCCATTCCCATTAATTGTCAGAGCGAATGTTGTTTATTTACGGCGGAATACGCCATCAAGGAATGTGACGTTTTTACTGTTGCCTGCCTCAATCAAACCAGAACGAAGAAAGGAAGGCGGAATTAGTGATTGGAACCTTTTAATGAGACTGAATATCGAGCGCATTAGCGTCGATAGTAAAATTTAAACGATGCCTGTAATTACGCGCCAAGGAGGCGTCCAAACAGCTTTAATTACAATCGACAGCAACTCGGCTTTATAGGGATAATTGAATGGAGAGATATGTCCCATGCCCCGGCCGTATTACCAAAATTTACGGCTACCGCAAATATTATCTTTGTGGAGAAGGCGACACCAACATATTTTTCGGGAAAGGAAAGTGATGCACAATGAAAGTTGCAGAAAGTTAAATCTATTCGTCATTCTGGCCTCATTTTAGACCAAAGGATGAATTAGAAAAAAAAATCTTTTCACCAGCACAACCAGCCAGCCAGATAGCTAATCAGGTACCTTAGCAGCCCCGTTTTAAACATGTGCACACCACACGGATATCTTAGCGGTTTACCTGTACAGATTAAGACCGTTATCGGCATACATTAGCCCAGAATGGTCCCCTTATCGTTGTGGGGATATTGACAAAGTTGAGTCGGTTCAGTGTCAATTGATGAACAGCGTGATTAGCCTGAGAAATGACCTGTATGAGGCGAGGCTGTCACAGATGGGACTTGAGTCATTGGAACTGGGCAAACTCCGGGCGGATTTGCTCCTTGTGTTTAAGGTTGTACGAGGGTTTCTATCTAGGGGTCACTGGCTGAAATTGGTTGCATCGGCAGCACAGTTGGCGTATAAGAATAAATTTCTTTGCAGTGAAATGGTAATTCTGCTTGGAACTTTCTTCCTGAGGATTTGATATCGGACCCAGTCAGTAGTATCCGTGCGAACTTTCGCAGGATTTGTCTCCAGAAATTTTTGAACAGACCGGAGTTTGTAGCCCCACAGTCAACAAGTGAAAATGTGTGCTTCCTGTATAGCTACGTATGGCGTATGTGCGAAGAGGTTCGGACTCTTGTTAGTTGCTGGACCATGAGTTATGGCATCATTGCCTGACGTTGGGCTGACGAAAGTATGAATGGTTAAAAAATGCGTTATGTATTCTTAAAAAAATACACTCAAGCTCGACGCGTAAAACGTTAAAAACACTGGTACCTAATATTTCGGAGCA
>JAHWFP010122800.1:65163-78710 GCA_023313725.1 Lithobius niger
TATGACTATTTGCAAATGCTAGCAAGTAGACGTAAAAAACTCACACGTAAAAACGCTGAAGTTGTTTTAGAGACCTTCAACTCCCATTTCAGCATCATTCCTTTCGTCGACCTAACGTCCAAAAATGGCGAAACAGCTGAGCATTATAGTCCCTATTACACTTACAAATCCACCCATAACCGAAAGAGAGAGCCGCCAAGTTTCTAAAAAGGCCTTCGAAAGTAGTGATATGATAGTTATAGCCAGCAAACTTGGTGCACTGGTCTTTTCTTTAATTTCTAAGTCTGGCTACTTTCTTGGATAGCTGGGCTTAGAACTTTACAACCCTCACTCTAGTTCTGACGTTGATTCAATTCGTCTTATTTAACATAATTTTCTTAAAGTTATCAATCGACGAATAAAAAATGAATGAGCAGTAATCGGGGTAAACAAGTTTCTATCGAAGACCAAAAACGAACACGTTTGATGTTTAAGGTGACGTTTAACTGAACCGAAGTAAAAACAGAAAAGGAACTGAAAATTTCTTGTAAAGCCTCATGTGTGAACAAGTGAACAATTCGAAGAGAAACCCTATCGACGGATGTTTGTTGATTTATAGTTTCCAATAATCGGGCAAGCCGGTCGGCAAATGATCACCAGCAAGCATCCCCAAATCTCAAAGTAATTCTTGCCCACGAAATTGTCCACTTTTAAAGCGCCTGTTTACCCTTTCGATAGCGTTGCCCATGTTATTCTAAACACAGCCTCCACGTTCCAGATTCTCTGTCACCCAATAGGCTGGTGAGGGTCACGTGATCTCATTTTAGTTGTGAAAATCGCGGCGTTGCAGCAAATAGTGTTGTTCCATTTTTAATTTACTGCTATTTTCTTTAAATTGCTCGAAGATACTGCGGCGCTGCTTCTAGCAGTTGAAAAGGTGAAAAGCAGAGGCCGTAGAGTTCCTACTTTTTCCTTATTTCCTACTTTTTTTTTCTAATTCCCTATTTTCCTACTTTTTTCCTGTTTTCAGATGTACAGATCCCTACTTTTTACAGCCATGCTTACTTTGTTTGTAAATTTAAGTGCAAATTAATAAGATAACGTATAACATTTGAGTTCAATACGTAAGGCACGAATTTCATTGTCGTACTCGGTCCCTGTCTTGTTTTCAACGTAACGAGGCGTTCTGCGCGTGCGCGTTGAAAAGCATCACTTCCGGTTTCTTATCATGCGCGACAGTTTCGTTTTCACAAGTCTACCGTCAACGTCCAAGCACAAACTGTTGGATAAGTACTTAGCCTACTATTATGTTTCCACTGTTTAAATTTAGTACTAGCTGTTTGTAATTTCGTTTCTCGATACAATGAATGAGTATTAAAAACCTTAAAGCAACATCCAGCCTGCGTTATAACCTTCCGCCTGCCTCACAACACCCACGCGACGATCACATCCGCGTATTTACCACAGCTAAGGTCAACTGAGACGGTAGCTTCGTTCCTCGCAGCGAAAAAAGTAGCTACTGTCTCAGTTGGCATTGCGCCTAATTGTCCCGCCAGCGTGAACCCATTGATTGTGTCGTCAAAAAATGGAATGATTCTTGTATTTTAAAATCACAATTTATAATTTTCTAGACTAGTGGCTTATAATTTTGCTCCGGGGATCTATTGGAATAATTAATTTAATTTTTACTGCATTAGCCTTCTAGATTTTTGATCTCATAGTAATTACTAGCAAACAATTAAAATGAATACTGCGCACACACAGATAAAACTTCCAAGGTCATTGTAGGCGCGCGATGCATGTATATGTTCGGGACGAACGTAAATAAAGTTAGTAGTATTCAACAGAAAATCTCGGACGGATTTTTAGCAAGGGAAAGACTAACGGTAAGTAAGTAGACCTTTGGGGCCGTACTTGATGTGGAGGATCGAGAAAAATGGCGCTGGGAGGTATATCCCTTTAAGTGTTCTGTATTACGTCACCACGTGCGTTGGCTTGCTGAGCCAGCCCCGATGGAATGGTTTCGTCACACATTTGGTTATTTCCAGTGAGTTTTAGAGGGTCGACAACGAGAAAAGTCATTCGGAAAGTCAATGAGTATTCGGAAAGTCAATGAGCTACAATTGCGTGCTGCTAATATGTATTGCTATATGTACCCCCATTTTGTGCACGCTACTGATTTGAACCAGCTCTAAACGAGCTTTCTTATGGCTTAGGCCCTATACTTCAAGACTATCTCAAACGACTTTGGAGATAGGCTATTTAGCAAAAACTAAACATCAAATGTGAGATGAGGATGAAAAAATAGCGTAGATAGCGATATATTCTGTTTTTTACTCCTTTTTACATTCTCCACTCCCCCTTCCCAACGGCTATACTGTTAAAATAGTAGAGAGAGGTTGAGTCTTGCTGAAGAGAATGCTTATATATTACATGACGGTCTCGGTGGATATTATTACGATGTTGCTGGCAGGTTGCGTAGACTTTTTTTTTTTGAGAACAAGTCATAAATATTTTAATACGTTCAGAAAAAAGGGTATAGGCCTACTAAAAAATTCTTGTCTCAAATACGACCATGTCAGATTTGTCTGGCGGTGGTTCCCTGCTCCCCCCCCCCCCCAAAAAAAAAAACTAGATCCATCGCTGTCTAGCTTGAAGAGCTACTTTTTTACAGCTGCTGCCATGGGATCAAGTTATTAAACAGATTTTTGTTAAATTGGATTTGTTAGCCTAGATTTAAGAATGCTCTTGAAACGAGTACGCTTTTATCAGATTTACTGCTATTAAGCCTGATATTATGCCGAGGGGTTCCTTATTTTTACCTATTTTTTAGTTGAAAATTCCTTATTTTTCCTTATTTATGATTTACAAAATTCCTTATTTCCTACTTTTCCTCCACTAAAACCCGCTACGACCCCTGGAAAAGACGCCTTTAAGACTCTTCAAAATACAACAATGTTGCATCACGTCAGCTTGTTTATGAGCATTGTGTGCTGGAAAAAACAAACCAATTGTTCGCTGGAAATCGACGAAAGAAGACCGGCGCCATGTTGGATTTATCGCAGGACAGCATTACATTCTTGCGTCTTTGTGATTGGTTGAGCTCAGTGCGCATTAATAATTTGCGTAGTGCAATCAGTGGACGTTGACGAGTTGTCCGTCTCTGCATCGCTAAGTACGATGGCCGAAGGGAATTATTATCCCCATGACAGCAGCAGCACGTATTAAACGAAGACGTATGTGGAAGTGCGCATTAAAAAGCAACGGTCACGGTTGTTCTTTGCTCGGAAGCACAAGGCTTTTATACGACGGCATCAACAAATTTCATACGCATTTATTAAAGAACATAGAAAGCACAATGTCACACGGCTTTCATCCTACGTCGAATGGCAGGAAATAAAAATGGGATGAAAATTATTCATGCGCGACCAACGGTATTTACGTTACGTTTCTGATTTTCTTTCGTATAACATCAGTGGCCTCAAGCAATGCAAACCGTCAGCGACCCAAGTTTGAATTAGAACGCATGGCAATTTCCGGTTGAAGGGTCCTTTCTCTAATAAGTTTCAACAAAACCAACGAGAGGATGGAGGATTGGGAAGGGGGAGCAGGGGTGTTGTTGGGGCGGGGGGGGGGGGGGCGTGGAATCAAACGTTTCCTGTTGTTGCACTCCACAATTTATTCCGGAATATGCTTGGGGAGAAATCAACCAGGTAAAAATCTCCATCGATTAAAAGCCAAAAATAAGAAAGACTAAAGCTTAACGGTTGGAAGCACGTAGGGTCGTAACTTAAGGCAGTGCCTTCAGGCTGCTTCTTAATTCTGTAGTGATTTGAATAAAAATAAAATTTTTTTTTTTTTTATTTCAAACGTGCCTTGTTACTGGCTGCCAAAATATTTCCAACAGGGCACCCAAAATCCCAATCATTCATACTTAGTAGTATACTGTCAGGAGTGCCATAAAGGAGTGCTCGTCACACCGAGCCAGAATGTCTATGATAATACTACCTTATGATAGTACTATAAAGTCTTGGTTCATGGTTGTGGTCTAGTTTATAGCAGTTTTATGTAAAAATGTAGGCCCGCTTGCTGCCTGGGCCCGGGTGCCTTACACCCTTTGCAACCCTCTCGTAGGGAGCCATCTATACATTACGTCACAATCTGGGGGTGGGTGGGTGGTTGATTTATTGTGACAATTGTGACACAGGGGTGGGGAGGGGGAGTGTTTCCAAAAAGTGACGCCACAATCTTGCATCACATTTTCGTGTTCACATCACCTTAATTATTTGGCGTATTATTTAGGAAAATAATAATTCAAATGCAATTCCGTTTATACACACAGAAAAACTTCAAGATATAAACCCTTGGACTCGTAAGATACCTGAACAAATTCATATACATTTAAGTATAAGCAAATTTAAAGTTCTTTCCAATATTACATGGGGGAGGGGATTGCAGAAGTGTGACGAAATTATTTTTAATTTTGTGACATTTGTGACAAAGGGGTGGGTGGATGTTTGAAAATAGGCCAAAAATCGTGACGTAATATAAACTACGTCAGCGGTGGATCACGATCCCATACGGCTAATTATTGTCGCACGCAGTGGTTGTAATTCGGCTACTCTTACTGATGATCAACTTTAAAAATTACGCGCTTTACGTTTTTATCTACGAAATACGCCTGGAAATTATTACTCGCACCACTGTAAGGTACAGGGACCCAGAAACTCGCAAGCACTGATGTTGAAGCGACTTTGATGCGACGAAGGCATTCCGCTTCTTCAGTTCAATTAACATCGACTGGGGTGGAACTGCGTTTCACTACCCAGCTAAATCCTAATTGTAGTGCAGGCAGGAAATTTAACCTATCTTTCAAATCTACCCCCTTATGCTGATGTATTTTTACCCGCGTTATTCACAGATGATGTGTCACTGTACAAATACGTAATTGACTATACTGACCACTTAGTATTACAAATGACCAGGGCCCCCACATCAAAGTTGGGGGCCTGGGACTAACTACAACAGCGCCCCCCCCCCCCCTCCCCTACTGAAATCGTAAAACGGTTACACTATGTTATAATATTCTTCGGCGACAATTGTGCTTAACGAGTCAGTTCATTCATTAATCCGGGCTGTTTACGTTTGAAGACATATGCCTAACAAGCTGACAGGCTTGCACTGCAGTGCTCCTGCTCCATGCTCGTTGCCATTAGATTGGAGTTGTTATTTGTTGGGAATATTAAAAAAAAGTTTAAAATATGCACAAATCGAGTACATTACTCATAGTCACCAAAACTCACAATTGCGCAAAAGAATTTTTAGGCCGTGCGGGCCCCTTGAGTGACGGGGCCTGGGTACAGTGGGTCCACCTGACCCCCCCCCCCCCCCCGATGTGGGGGCCCTGCGAATGACCATCTCCAATTACATTTCATAATGGCGCGACAAGTGTATTATTGTGTTGTTCATTGTCTGATGAATATATTGCCGCAGCCTAACATCGAAAAGTCACTCGTTTTGGCATTTGTGTCTGTGCGTCTTGGCTTCTTCATTGCTAATTTTGTATATCGCACACTTCCAGCACTATTACAAATGAATTAAACCATCTGCCGACTGGTCCAAACTTTGGCAACTACCAGTAAACAACAATAAAGGTTGCTGCATTCACTTTGGTCAAAATAACCTTCATATATCGTATTCCGTTGATGACATTAGTCGGGATTGTGTCAAAACTATTTAATAAAGGCCCTTGGCGTCTGGATTACAGATGACCTGAAAGTCTCTATTAACACTAATATTATTGCATCATATTGCAAAGAAAAGGGCCTTCCAAATAAAACGTTGTTTTAACTCAAGAAATCTCGAAACTCTCATTTGGGCTTGCAAGATATTTGTTCGCCAATTGGTAGAGTACGTATTGTAGGCGTGGTCTCCTTCCTTAATCAAGGATATCAAATTGGTTGAGTCAGTGCAGAGGAGTTTTGCTAAGAATATACCTGGCCGTTTCAATTGCTCTTACTCGGACCGTCTAAAGCGTCTACACTTTGAGTTTCTCGAACTGCGTCACATGTGAGCTGACCTTTTCTTTCTTTACACACTCATTGTTACATAATCAAATTCATGTGGATAATGGACATTTTTTTTCGTTGAGCAGCCGTACCAATACTCGTGTGGGCATTTACTGAACCTAAGTGTCGGTTCTTTTCACAATGAAAAATATAAATATATATATTTTTTTGCAAACCGGGTGGTCCCAATAAAGAATAAATCACTATGTAAAGGGTAAACGAAGGAAACAGTCTGCATTAAAGACTGGCTTTCTGTGTATGCATTCTTTATTTAATACTCTCATTATTTCTAGTGTGGAGGCCAAAAAAAAACAATATTGTTTTCCCTCCATGTGTATATTTGTGACTTCTAGGTCACTACTGAGAAAGACTGAACAGCTACTTAGCTCGGCTGGAGCCTATAGCCAGTATCTGCCCCGGTAGCGCATTGGCTAGAGCGCCCGACCTAGTCAGCGGAAAGTCATGGGTTCGAGTCCCAGTCGGGGCAGTTATCTTTTCTTTCTTTCCCAGATTAGTGTGTCTAGTTTCCTCACAAGGCCAGCCTTAAATGCAGGCTGTTTGCTTCAGGTGGTCCCAGTTTTGAACGCCCGTTATCCTCTGTAGTCTCCTCAACATCCCTTGCGGCTTTTAAACGAAACTTGAACGTGTTTCCGTTCCGTTTTCTACAGTGTCTTTAACTTTTCGGATAGTTTGCTAGCTTGCCTTTAACGCTCAGGGGCCCTAGTCTCGAGTTGCGCTTTTCAAATCGCATGCGGTTTTACCAAAAAGAGCGCCAAAATCATGGCTCGCCCGTTCTATCGCACGAGACTTTTGATAAAACCGCATGCGATTTGAAAACGATCATGTCGAGACTCTGCCCCCTGGTCACGGAGTGAGTGGATGGTAATACATTCCTTCCTTGCTTTTACAGCACGTTTCTGTGTTTGTAAAATCTGTTTTTTTATTTAATTTATTCTCAGTAAATACAAAGGAGAAACACTGTTCCCACCATGATCGCACTCTGGGCCATAATAACAGTAAGAGGGCAATAATACAAGTCCCTTTAAGACTGACAATTTACCAATTAATTGATCTTCACTTCGCCTCCAACGCCTCTTTGTTATTTAATTTTTCAAAATGGTTATTTAATTTTCCCTCGGTCTGACGGAAATCGATTTCTTGTAGTTTCCATCAAACCGAGGAAAACTGAACGACAATTGACGGAGAGAAAAAAAACTGGCATTATAAATTTACGCGTACGTGTAGACGAACCACAAAAGACGCCGTGTTCGCTACCTGCAAACAAATTCATTCCACCGTGTTGTTCACCTTTATATCCATCACGGCGAAATTAATATGCCGCTCGTACGGTCGACGATGGTAGAGGCGTTGGCGCCACACCTCCACACTCTTGCCAAGACGAGGGGGCCACTTGTATTGTCATCGGCCGAAACTATCTAGCGCTCCTTACACTCGGACTCTTGGTCAGTGCTGTAAACCCCCAACTCTTTAAGTCGGATTTCACGAACGACAGGTAAACATTGTATAGCATTGAAGAGAGCACTCAGGTCGGGTGCTGCTTCTACTTAATACTGGAGGCTGCGCCAATGAGAACGTTTGGCATCTCAGGGGATCGTGCAAGAACGTCCAACAACTGCCCAATCAAGTCAGGAAATTTCTGCTAGATTGCCATAAAAGTTGCTACCCTTATCCCCAACGGTAACTGTTTGTCTATACTCATTGCAAAATGAGTTATTTACAAAATAATGCAGATTGGCAGAATGGCTTTCACTTCTCCTTTTGAAACATTAAAATTTCTCAACTTAAACAATTTGACTGAGTGATGGTGCGATCTGAAACCAACTTAATTTCGTAAATTTTCCGAGTAACCTTGAAGATTACCTTACATAATGTTAACAGCTTTCTCGGTATTTTTTTTTCCAGTTTTTCACAACCACACGGTGACAAATTGACCAGCTTCACGCAGTTGCATGGCAATGGCGTCTAGCTTCAAAAGTTTTTACAACCAAAATATACCGAATATGGAATATACCGAATTCTGTATTAATGTGTAAACTGGAGTATGCATTTGTATTAATTGTTCCTTTTCCATTTAAGAGTATTTAAAAAGGCGTATTATTATTATACTAGAAGTATTCCCAACGTAACCTATACCAATGTAATAGGTGGTGTTTAGTTGCTATTGAAATATTGATTTTGTTGTTGCTTTGTTTTTCAGTTTATTACATTATTACGTTCGTTATGTTGTTTATAACGCATCCCAGGACAGGGTAAAAATATTTATTATTTATACTATTTATCTCTGTCAATCCATCTGTCCATCTCTGTATCTATAATATAACCAAATTAATAATAATATTTATTCAGAGTGTATATACAAGGTTTGTACATTACCAAAGCACCAAGCAAGAAAAGATGCTTATGTGCTCTGAAAATTTATTTTTCACAGATAAATCGTATATAAGTATCCATTCATAATAGTCAATACATTCAAATGCTACTTAATGTAACTTTCATGTATACATCAGCCTACCTATTTTTATTTATTACTAGGGTAATATTAGCTTTGGTTTGTCACTCACATTTAGTTTAAGAGTCCAAATGGTAGTAATTTTAGATGGTTATTAACCAGTTTTTTACTAATTTTTTACTATGAGGTCTCGTTTAAAATTGAGTGTATGTTTCATGTATATGTGTGCGTGTTCTATGGACGTTTCCTCTTGGTCGTGTCAGTCTGGCTCAGCGGCAGGACCTTGGCCTTTGATTTCAAAGATCCTGGGTTCGATTCCCCGCTCAGGCAGTCTGACATATAATAATAATAAGCTTTACCACGCAATGCGCAGAAGGAAGACGGAAGGGGGGTGAGCCACTAACACCGTTCCTAGAAGGTTGGAGGGAGTAATTAAACAGGGAAGGGGCGTTTAAGAAAACCGTTGAGGGATTCGCGACCCAACAGCCGTCGGAACAGTCAGTTGCGTTAACAGTCTCACAACTCAGGGCATTCCAAATTTTGACAACACGCACCGAAAAAAAATTCTTTCGACAGTCAAGATGTGCACCAGGAACAGTCAATTTCCATTGATGTCCACGAGTTCGCTTTACACTCGGTGCAAGATCGAAAAATGGTAAATGGACGTCAGTGTGCTGGTGGAAAATCTGATAGACGAGGATACGATCAAAGTGTAGCCTACGCAGCTCGAGGAGTTCAAGCCCAAGTTGGCTCAGGCGATCCATGTATGGGACATCACGGAGGCCAGGTAATCTCTTTGTGAAGCGGCGCTGAACAGCTTCAATGGAGTCAATGTCGCCCAAAAGATAGGGCGACCAGACCGGAGTAGCATATTCTAAAAGAGGGCAAACAAAAACCTTAAAGGCCCAAACCCTAGTCTTAGCATTACTTGATTTGAAACATCGGTCAACGATAGCCAATCTACGGTAGGCAGACGTGCAAATGGCAGTGCACAGACGATATGAGGTCACGTGTGAACCAAATACCAAGGTCCTTTACTTCATCAAGTGATGGAAAAGGAATATTTTCCAATGAATAAAAATTGTTTTCCCTCGCTGCACCAACCAAGAAAGAGTGGCACTTATTAACTGAAAGGGGAAGTTGTCAACACTTAGACCACCCATCAACATAATGGATTTGGGTAACCAGATCGTTAGATAGAGCTGAGGTCATAAGTTCAGTACCCACCTTCAAGTCATCCGCAAATTTGAAACCGTAACTATCAGGGTTTTCGAATCTAAGGTAGTTAAGTAAATTAAAAAAAGTAGAAAGCCCAGGACAGAGCCCTGGGGTACTCTACAAGGTACAGGTTTGAGTGAAGAAAAAAAATTACCAATGTGAACCCTCTGGACCCGGTTACTAAGGAAGGCTGAGATCCAATCTCTTAATTTACCTGAGATCCCGTATTGAATGACCTTCAGTAGAAGCTTTCGGTGGACGACAGACTCGAAGGCTTTCTTGAAGTCAAAGTATATTCTCTCGGATTTAACGCCCAAGTCAAGGGCACTAGACCACCGGTCAAGGACAAGCAACAGCTGATGTGTCGCTGAATGCATTGGCATGAATCCAAACTGGTCAACATGGATAATCGAATAGTCATTAAAAATTTTAAGAGTGTGTCACGGACAATGGATTCCATGAGTTTGCTTGCAGTACATGTTAATGCAGTTGGCCTATAATTAATAGGATCCGATGCCGAACCTTTCTTGAAAATGGGAACGATGTCTGCCTGACTCCATACCAGCAGAACTTTCCTCCCACAAAAGGACAGGTCAAAAAGCCTTGAGAGTGGGTAGGTGACCTCTGAAACAAGATTTTTAATGACAAAAGCCGATAAACCATCAGGGCCAACAGATTTACTTGGTTTAAGTTTCTTAATGGCAGCAGCTACAGCTGATTGGTGGAATGAGATAGAAGAACAAGATGCGGCCACATAGGGGGCACCACAAGCTGACAAGTGTGGGTCGTCATTGTCAGTAATAAAATTTGAGGCGAAGACCTCACTAAACTTCTCTGCCTTATCATCATCTTCGGTGATGAAATCAGTGCCCACTTTGAGTGGAGGAAGAGTATGTGGCGTGGCAGTAATCTGACGATAATGTTTAATTAAGGATGACAGATTTCGCTCACGAATGACCCTTGAGTCCCGAACACTAAACCACGCCTCAGTGGAATCAGAATATACTTTGCGTGCCAAATTATAATGCGCACGGCTTGCCTGATTAGGATTTAATTTAAAGCTTCTCCAACATTTTAACTTTTTAATGCGAAGTTTGTTTAAGTGGTGGGGTAGACCCTTTCGCTCCTGTGGGCAGGGTCTAGACTGGTAGCTAGAATGACCTATACAGTTCTGTAAAATAGAAAGGAAGCAGGCCCAGGCAGGTTCGATATCATGATGGTTTCGGAAAATAAGTTCGTCCCAATCAATCGTCGAAAGAAAAGACCCAATTTTTACAAAATCAATTTTACCCTTAGATCTGGAAAGAGGTCTAGAAAGAGGTCTAGATCTGGAAAGGTCTGAAGACATTTCACCCCCCGGAGAGTGAAAGATTTATCGAGAAGTAGGCAACGCTGTGGTCACTGCGACCAAAATGAGCGCCCACAGATACATCAAAGATAAGACGCTCGTCATCGGTGAAGATCAAGTCCAGGATATTATTTCCCCTTGTTGGCTGATCCACCAATTGGTGTACACCGAGGGGAGCTAGTAGCTCGAGGAAATACTTGTAGTGGCTGTCAGTTGCGGTGTAGTGGGCCCAATCAACTGTCGAAAGATTGAAATCCCCAACCAAAATGTTGGAATGCCCTGGGTTAATGGAATTCTCAACAAAAGCACAAAGGTTAAATATATTCGAGTCAATAGAGCTATTGGGCAGGTACCAAAGAATAAGCGAAAGTTTGCACTGAGGTAGAGCAACAACAATTTCCTTCAACAATTTCGCTATTCGTAACCAGGGTAAATGAGAGTGAAGAACGGTGAAGTACTAGTAGCCCGCCACCTCTACTTCCCCTGTCTCGTCGAATAACAATATACAAGGATGCTCCACCTAACATTTCGTCCGTAAAGCTTGAAACCAGCCAAGATTCAACTACACAAATGACATCAAAAAGCCTCTCAAGGATAAGAGCCTTGAAACAACCAATGATACTTATAACGCTGCGCGCATTGATTAGGATGCAGCGAAGCTTGTTCATGAGAGTAATTGGTGGGATCATGGAATCGATTCCCCTTAGAGGTTGATGTTTTCCTGAGGCACTAGGACTTCAAGAAGCTCATACTGTAGGACAGACTTGCCACTTGTGGTAAGATGAATTTTATCTCTGGCCATTAAGGTGTGATCCATGAAAATCTGCTTGTCAATGGAAATAAAAGAATAATTTAAATTGATACACATTTGGCGCAGCAGTGAGTTAGTGTGTACAATTTTCTTGTCAATCTCGAGGTCAGGTTTTCCTAATCTTGGTAGAAGACCAATGACTGTGAACTTGCTGTTGGGGCAACCGGCACGAATCGAAGAGATTGAGTCTTGAATGTGAAAAGCAATACGATTGGGCGATTCAGTATTAACATCATTGGCTCCGACGCACAAGATCGTTGACTCCACAGTTTCACCTAAATCGAGAATATGTTTGAGCTTTACCGGAAGATCACGAGCCTTAAGGCCTGGATACGTCCACGTTGCAGCATCCTTGTGGTGACTGCCTCTAAGCCCTCTAACAGTAGAATCGCCAATAATGACAGTTTTAGCTGGCCATTTCGATGACATGGTTTGAATTTCTTCTGCCCAAGTTGGACGATCCCAAGGAAAATTTTTATGCTCATTTGGGGGAAGGGAATGGCTTGTGTTCTGACTTCTTTTCAGGTTCTGTGACTCGCACAAAAGGGAACCTTTCCTATTTTGGAGACCAATTGGTGAACTTTGGTTTATGCCGTTTTTATAATTTCCAGTAGGGCTTGACATTGGCTTGGACGATGGACTGACCCTCTTTCTCCTATCGCGGCGAACAGTTACATTTGAGTGCAAAGTGTTGACTGGACAATTGTGTTTAGGTTCCTCCTTTACCCCTGAGACGGGATTTCGGTCGAGATGCGCAGACAGCAATTCAAAATTCCCATCAGTAGATGTTTTCAAGTTTACAACAAGCTTTGCGTTTCCCAAAATATCATGGTTATACGTCCCAGCAGGATTCTCCACATTCAAGGTTTTCACATTTGCACTATTGAAGTCTTCCTTAAACTGGTTGAAAGCTTCCTCGGTTTTGGCAATACGGGTTTCCACTCGCGTGAAAACATCCTCCATGAAGGTATCAAGGACATGTTGTTGTTTAATGAAGAACTCTTTGGTCCAGTTTTCGAAAATTGAAGTAAAGAGGTTCAAGCGTTCTTCCAACGCGTCACCAAACTTATGGGGAAGTTGTTCAACTTTGGCATTGGTATCTTCCAAATCGATGTCCTAAACTGAAATTGTCAAGGCGATAATAATGTTGAGAGACAAATCGTGAAGGCAGTTCAAGGGCTGTTGTTCTTCTAAAAATTCCGGGCGCCCATTTGGTTCGGGAATGGTGCAGAAAAAAGGCACAGAAACGCTCACTGGTGGTCATTTTCCGGTTGTAGGAGTTTGGTAAGAATCAAAGTATATAGTCTTCGAACGGTCATTTGATCTTCCCAAACGCTTCGGATTACTCATATCCTGACACCCACGATCTTTACGAGCGGACATCAAAAACTTTTCCATTGCACGCAAGTAATTACAAAGAAGAGCGCCTTTTCAAGCTATCGACATAATTCAACTACCTGTCAATTCCTTTCGACGTTGCGGTTCAGAAAATCATAACGAAAACTTGTGCAAACGCTTTTTTCTTTTATAAATTACGTTTTAAAACACGTTAAACCGCTATAGACAATCGTGGTTAGGCCGCCATAACGCGTGACGATGGGAACGTAACAAGAAAACCTGATTTCGACCAGAACATTAGTAAACGGAAATTAT
>JAHWFP010122800.1:81358-108725 GCA_023313725.1 Lithobius niger
AATAATAATAATAATAATAATAATAATAATAATAATAATAATAATAAATTTATTATATAGAATAGGTTGAAACGGAGAAACAGGAAAGGATTAAGTCCACTAATACCTGTCCCGAAATATTAAAACGGCTTGACAAAAAACAAACCATAAGCAAAACACACACACAAAAAGAGCACTCCCAAAAGCTCCTAAAAACATTTAAGGAAAGCAAAATATCGGTTAGGCCCCGTTTAAAAGCAATTTAGACTAGTCGCAGTAGTCAGTTACTAGTAGTAGTAGTCAGGCTGTTCCAAGTGTGCACCACTCTATTTGCGAAATGTATTTGGTACAATCTTTCCTAACAACATTTGCGATGAGTCTCAATGGGTGGCCACGTATGTAATCATTAAAAAAAAGCGTATGGTCGCTAGGCACGAGTCCATGTAACATGGAGTAGGTTAAACTTAGATCAGCATGCAAGTATCGCAATTCAAGTGATTCGAGACACAATTTACTCAGACGTTGTTTGCATGATAGATCACCGCATCCATGCACGGAGATACTTAGTATCTCTATCAATCCATCTATCTATCTAATTCATTGGCGGATCTATAATCGTAGGCGTGGTGGGTTTATCGCATTATCAGAGTGGCACAGTTGACAGTAGAGCCAAGGGGGCTCCAGTACGTCCCAAATTGAAGCGATAATACGCCAGCCCACCACTCGATCCGCCACTGATCTATGTACAAAATAGGCGTAGCTGATTGCGGCTCATTCAGGGCTAAATGTACCCCAGGCTATTAAATCAGGTTTCTTTCTACGCGTCCAACACGCCATGACTCTGGGTATAGCTGTGACCACTACCACGCAACATCAACATCAGTACCAGTATACACTGGGTGCCAAATAGTTTCCCCTATTTCCCGGCTGTTCTACTTCTGTCCTAACCCTATCATCGGTAATAGGCCTAGATATCGTTCCTTCGGCTCCACGCTTACAAGGACAAAAAGGGTCTTATGATTGTATAGGGTGCTAAACATGGCGACATTTTCCGTCCGTCTCTTAGACTGTTTATCGTCATTAATTATTGCTGGCCGCTATCTTCTTTAGCCCATGTCACATTCTGTATGGGCGCTCGTGGGCTAATTGCTTTATGAGAACCGTTACCGCAGCTCCTTGTCTCTCTTAATAACCATTTAATGCAACATGTCTGAAGAATGACAACTAAAAATTAACCTGAGGAAATAATAAACTGTAAAAGATGACACGACAAGCATGACTTCATTTTTGTTGTTGTTTGTGGTTGGCGTTGCTGTAAGTTAACTTTTCATCCGTAGGCGTGTTCCGTTTATGTTGCGAAAATATGGTGAGATGCAGTGGTTGGTTGAGGCACACCAGTGCTTTGAGCCGTTTTGTGGAATTGTGGTACAATGCATAGTGCTTCAGTACGCACACTACTGCACACTATACACCCCGTGACAAGCACTTACTGAACCAGACCGATTCTGAACTGAAAAATATGTTACTTTTGTAAACGTAAAAAAAATCCGAGTGGGGTAGAGGAAGAAGAGCACTTTGCAGAGTTGTTTGATTTAATTAAGTCCGATTTAAATCAAACAACACTGCAAATCGGTACTCTTCCCCTACCCAACATGAATTTATTTTTAGTGTTTTAACTCGCTTTTTTTTAACGTAAAAATAATTTATTGTAGGCTACAACAAAATAACTCCTGTATAACTAGGGAACGGAATTCTCTACACTAAAATTCCTCACAACCCGTGCTCATTCACACACTTTCGTCTTGTTATTAGTTCACTAGCGGAGTCGCTCGCTTCGCTCGCTCATTCCGCGTCGTCTCACTCCCCTTCCCCCCCACCCCCCTCATTAAGTTGCCGTTCGGTCAGTAGATGGCATCGTATGTTCGCGCTGCTGGACGTTGCGTTCTGAGCGCAGCTACTATCTCAGCGGGCCTTGGCTGCTATTCTTGTAATTTGCCGTTCCGTCGGTAGATGGCATCGTATGTCCTGCTGACTGCGCTGCAGATGACTGCTTCGTATGTCCTGCTTGCTGCTGCTGCTGGCTGCGTTGCGGATTTTGTGTAATTATATATATAGATACAGGCCGTGTAGTCCCATGCAACGGGCCTCTGTTTGATAAAAACATCATGACTGATATAGAAAGTAAAGACTGACATTCATTCGGGGCTATGAGGTTATGAAAGAACCAAAAATAAGAATATTGGAACACCCGCTGGCGCAAACCGTATTTTTCCGTGATTAGAACCCAGTCTTCGAAACTACGTGTAGGCTTTGGTGGTTGACAGAACAGCCACGCTTTTTCAATTTATGAAACATTTAAACATGAAGAGAACTGAAACTGTACTAAGACCGAAGCTCACCAAAGACAGAAGTCAGGGTCGTAGGAAGGGTAAGGAAGTTACTTCCTCGGGACGCCACACCGAAATGGTGCCAACCGTATAATCATGTAAGTGGGCAGTATGAAGCACAAACGTACGTATTTTTTTAGTTCAACTTTGTAAGAAGAGATGTGCTTTGACTTGGTTTTATGCTCGCTTCGCAACTTCCGGATATGTTGTTGACCGATTATACGTTTTTTTCCCCCTTTGAATGATCAGATAATCGAAAATCGAAATAAAAGAAAAAAAATTAACCGGCTGTAATTTAAAGTGTAAAACTACAGTGCGTAGGTGAATAAGGTGATGTTAACTATTTTTGCATGGTACCGTGGAAGTGGGTGCTGGGTGGCGGTGGAGCACAAATATATTTTTTAACTGATGGCGAGGCACACTAGTTTATATAACTGTATAATTTATTACACAATAGTTAGTATTTAGTTATGTAAGTCTCAAGCATTTCTTAATTTTTAGTCTTCTGTACAGCCGTACTGGCTGAGAAGACTATTGCAACGAATTTGTCCGTCCGTCCGTCCGTCGCTTATTTCAACTTCGCAACGGTACCAGATATTGACGACCATTGTTTACAACGTTCGATTCAGTGTGAGAAATGAGTTAAATAACATGGCAAATTAAAACATCATTAAAATTAGGCCTAAAAAATGAAAATAAGGGCATAAAATCATGTTACCATGGCAACGTCAAGTTGCTACGAGTCGCTGTTGGCTTCATAAACAGCGTCTCTCTCGTCACTTCCCTACTACCACTGCTCTATACAGTATAGGCTACGTTGCGCGTTACGTTGTAACACTGTAACTGTGTGCCTGAAGGCGCACCGTGTTCCAAAAATGAATGGCTTACTATACAATCTATATCTCCGTTATCTGCTACTTACGAAATTAAAATTGCTGGTTAAAATTAGGCCTAAACGCTGACAATTACGCCTAAAATGTAAAACAAGCCTAAAAGCTAACACATTTTTAACCGGCAATTGTGATGGCTACTACTTTTAGACTAGTATAATACAGATAGCTGTTGTAGTGCATGATAGAGGTGTGCGCCTGAACATTGGAAGTGGAGGAACTGCACAGAAGACCGGGCGCGACAGGTAGTTGGTGTAGCCGCTTGTTTTATATATTTCTCTTTAAATAGCCAGTCGGGGAGGGCGCCTCTCAGTTGGTTCGCCTTAGGCGCCAAGGGGGCTAGCTACGGCCCTGGCAGGAAGACCAAGACAACATTGGTTTCAATTTTGCGTGCAGTTCATTACCTTATAGAATTAGGCCTTACAATAATATACACGTCGTCTTTCTCACGTTGTCGTCAAGGCCTAAGTGTTAAGTACTAACGACTAATTAATCAAAACATAATTAACTCCCCATTTCATTCAACACTAACCTTTCGTTTCTTAAATATTTTTTTTATTGTTTCTTATGCAGCATCCGGGCGTCCACTGGCAACACGTACCAATTGGTATGCAACAACAATTTTAAAATTTTTTAAGTTTTAGCCCCGGACTATGCCAGAACAGGTTTGTTTGTACGGATTTGGTGACTCGGCAGATACAGCCATGAATTTTTAAATGTTTTAAGTGTTTTATTTTCATCTGAAGATGGGAGACTCACCTTTCGAAACGTAGTGTCCTTTTTTAATGCACGATACTGGCTGTAATAACTACTCCTTATTGGTATATTGTTGGTTTATGTGTTGGCTCCACGATATCTTTTGAATCCAATGACCGATTCATTTCAAATATCCTCTTAGCATCCTTTGCCTTATTTGTGTTCGTAATTAGGCACTTAAATTGGGTCAAGGTTTTTTTTTCTATCATTAATGTGACATTACTTTTATCATTTTTCAGAAAAATTAATCAGAAATTAACGTACTGTATAACTTAAAGATGTGCCACACAAAACGACACCCAAAAGAAGTCTTCCATTAAAATGGTGGCCATAACCCATGCACCATCCGCAAGAGTCTTCACCGTGCTTTTATTTATAACAATTTCGTATTAAGTGTTGAACCTGAGTATTATATTAATTCTACAAGGCTTCAGGGGCAGCAGGCACCGACCAGCAAGTCATGGCCCACGGCCCTGCACGTCTGGTTTGAGGAATTGGATTGCTGGAAAGCTTTTCAGGACAGCATGCTTCTCGAATGGGCAGCTTCGAGACTGCCTTGAGCCTAATGCATTTACGCCAACATGAACATGGGTGATGGTAGAGTATAATAGAAGTGATCATTAGAAAGTGGGGATCATTAACCGTGGGGGTGATTTGAGTCGACGGATGCGCTGATTGAGTGAGCGAAGCGAACGAAAATCAGCGTATGCCCGCCAGTGTGCGCAACAATTTGAAGAAACGTAATTCGGTCGAACATGGACATACACATGAGCTACCATACCTAACCAGTGTTGCAAACCGTCACTGTATTCAACACCACTTCCAGTGCAGTAGTGGCTTCAGCTAGTGTCATTTTAAACGGATATTAAAGACACATCCGGCCTGCCTTATAACGGCCACGCGCACATCTCCATAAACACATGTTACTATCGCACCGTTTCACGAGACTCGGAGTAGGAATACAAGGCCAACTGAGATAGTAGCTGCGTTCCTGGCAGCAAGGATCGCAGCTGCTATCTGAGTTGACTTTGGGAATAGTATACGAAACTGCATCAAGTTAAAGATTGTGTCGATCGTCACAAACCGAAATGATTTTCGTATTTTAACATCACGCTTTATCATTTTTTAGGCTAGTATCTTATAATTTTTCTTCGGCGATTTATAGGCATAAATAATTTCAATTTTTAGCGCTTTAGTCTTTCAGATTTTTGATCTCATGGTGGTTATTAGCAAACGATTAAAAATTAGTACATGCACACAGAGATAAAACGTCATGGTTATCGTAAGCGCGCAAAGGATTATATAATCGCAGGATGCAGTAAATATAGTTCTCAAATCCCAATATTCAACAGAAAATCTCCTAGACGCCAGATTTTAAAACGGATTTTAGCAAGCAATGGAGTAACGGTAAGCAAATAGACCTTTGGGCGCCTTTGGGACCATACTTGCTGTGGTGTTTCGAGCAAAATGGCGTTGTGAGGAATGTACCTTTAACAACCACAACAACAACAAAAGCACAGTTACTACAACAGTAGGCCGTTCAAAGCGCTGCAGAAGACTACCAGGTTGACAACCAATGGGAAACTCGTCTTTACGTACTTAGCAGTTTAATGTGTTTCGTCATCGCTTATTATAGCGCTCCAACAACCAGTCTTCAGTTATTGTTCCTTAACTCAACCATAAACCGCACATGCCCCCCTCCAACCCCTCCCCGATACACCGCCCACTTTCTTCCCACGACGTATGCATAGTATTGTGTCGTTCGCAGCGTGAAATTACCCGTTGTGTCACCAACCGCACAATGAAATGTAACGACTCGTGTGTGCCGTGACCAACCAATACAACCAGTCTTTGATGAGAGACCGACCAATAACCATCAAGGGATGACAGCACGTGACCTCAACAATGCGTCCCAGGAGACATTCCATTTAACGACGATTGCCGGCTCGTTATACGCTTGAAGATCGCCGTGGGAGGCGTGGGAGTGGGCATTACATTCAATTTTCGAGTGTGCCAAAAGGCACTCTCTAATCGAGATGGTACGGGTTGGAGATGGGAGGTGGCGGGGGGGGGGGGACGTTGCTTCCCTCTCCTGGTTGTGGGGCTTGACGGGCCAAGATAATTTGTTGGCCGACAAGAGAAGGGCCAACAAGAAATAGTATTCTTATCTCTCGCAGTGCTGTACCCCTTAGATAAGAGGTAAGCTATACACCTACCCTTACTACCACTTGTCACAGGATTGCGTGGTCTGCGTTCCCTTGCCTGCCTTCTGGTGACGCAGCCGTTCTTGGCCGATACGAATTACGTTACGTACAGCAGTGCAGGTTGGCTCCCTCCAGGGGCTGCTTTCCTGTTTGGCAGGAGAACCAGTTTACAGCCGTGTGAGGGTGTGTACGTGTGTGCGTGATGGGATGGGTGATCTTGCGAGCGAATGAGGAGAGAAAGACGAGAGATAAAAAAAAAAGAGAGGAAAGAGAAAAAAAACTATGAATGAATCGGATTTGAAATCATGAATGAACAGTGTTTCGAATCGTAGCCAGTCCTAGGTAGAATGCGCGAAGTTGAAACTCCATTCCAACTAATGAAAATTAGTATTTGGGAACCTCAATTCCACCAAAAAGCAGAAAGCTAAAAAAAAGCACTTTAACCTCCCATCTGTTCTGCTGTTCGTTTTATGAACTTATTTCTGTTGTTTCACATGTTTTAAAAATTCCTTCACTTGAAAACGGTTCCGATCGAGGAACCGAAACGTCGTCATTTCGTCATTCACCTGCACTTGATGGGTACTATGTATATATTACAAACAAAAACGTCAAGTGTGCCATAAAAAAAGGGGTTATATGATTGAAGTTTCATTTTACTTGTTAAAATGTACACGGATAAAAATTTGTGATTTTTAATTGAAATAATCAAATGTACAATTGAGAAAATTGGACCTGTTTAAGTGCTGTTATGCTTTATGCAATTTTCTGAATTGTACATCTGATTATTTCAATTAAAAATCACCAATTTTTATCCGTGTACATTTTAACAAGTAAAATGAAACTTCAATCATATAACCCCTTTTTTTACGGCACACTTGACTTTTTTGTTTGTAATCTGTGTACCTTTTTTACGGCTATGGTGTCTCGCTATAAAGGTTTATGCATGCAGTCGATTGTTGCATGCACGAAAAATGGATCTGGAGTTTGCTGAGTGGCATTGTTCCCTAAATACAATGGTTAAAACAATGTAAAACAATTAAAATGAGCGTTTAGGGTCCCGTAACTCCGGAATGGATCGACCAATTGAAAAAGTGGTCCCTGTAAGGTTGAAGCCCAGGGAAATTTCAGGCTCAGATCATGTTTCAGATTTTAGGTAGGTGCAGTAGTTTTTTTCTGAAACCGTGTCAGCCTGTAACACGCTATAATGTATAGCGAGGCGCCACTACGCTGTGCGCCTTGCAGTTACATGCGCTGCTTGTCCACTCTCTCAATATCTGCCTAAACGCAGCTATTGACAGAGCGTAACGAGCCTGCTCCTCTATGCAACTAGTCGGAACCAGTTCGTGCCAGTTAGCCTGTCACGTGACGTAAAACCTGAAGGGGATCCCCCCCCCCCCCCGCCCCCCTCCTGGCCAGTATAAAAGCTGGCCGGCTGGGCCGGATTCGGAACTTGGTGGTGGAGTGGTATCCTGCAAGCTGTCACTCTGGAGCTAAACCTAGGGTCGGTTCAAAGGGAAAACTTGATGCCGATGCCTAACATGTGACGCTATTGTGTATAGTCCCCTAGCTATGCAGTAAGGAGTGAATAGGATTGAGCTTGACTCGAAACTTAACGTCCACTCCCTTAGCACCTCACATATTTTGGGGGCCCGTCCGATTACCTAAACCTTCGGGATAGGAAATTCATGTTTTTCAAACCTTCGGGATGGAAAGAAACATGGAAAATCAGGGCTTTCATGGTTGGGAAACTTGTTCTCAGGATTTGAATCCGACACTTCGGTGCTTCCGATTCTGTAAGAATTCTGATTATGAGCGAACCAATTAAAGGGGGCATTCGATGAACCTGTCCAGTGACCGCGTGTCAGGAAAACCACTGAAGGCCACATTATTTATTTGGAAAGAGCTGTCCGAGTAAATAATACCCACTTTCTTTTCCATTAGGGAAATGGAAATTAAAGTAAAACAGTTGTAAGGAGACTTGCAATGGGGAGAGCTATACCCGTTGTTAAGTAAATTACAACATTTTGGGAGGTAGTCTGTGAACCTGGCCAGTGGCCACGTATCAGGAAAACCACAGTCAACCACACGATGTATTTGGGAAGAGCTGTCTGAATAAATTGAACCCACTTTCTTTTTCATTCATGAAAAATAAACTAAAACAGTTGTAATGAAACTTACAGTGGGGAGCGCTACCCGTTGTTAAGTAATTTACAGCCTTCTTTGGGAGCCTACTAGGCCCTGGCCAGTGGCCGCGTGCTAGGCAAACTCTTGTAGACTGGTTTTAATTCGGTTGACAGCCCACCCTTAGCCGAATAAAAATACCCCGTTCTTTTCTTACGAAAATAACGTTAAAAACATGGGAGACAGTTTTTAGACTACGCATATCTGAAAAATGTCGTATTTTTTTTCTACCGAACTGCAAAGTAAGGTTGAAATAAAAATCCCTGGTTTCGAGTAAGATACGAAGAACGCAGTTATTATTTGGTGAAGGGAATAAAACCAACACTAATAAATAATTGTAGGAGCTAATTTTGTGAAGGAGCACATTCTTGCTGCGAGTGAAAGTTTAGGAACCCTTAGTGAGCTAACTGAGTCCTCATTAATTAAAGCTTCAGAAAACTAGTAAACTTGAGAATTCTGAATAATTGTAGTCGTAAACATTATTTGGGATTGAAGTAAAGTAGAACTGAGTAGTTTATTAGACGCTCAGATCGAAAAATACTTCGCCATGAGAAAGAAAAAAAGAGAGAGGTGAATTTTTTTTCTCTGGTAAAGCGAAATTGTGAGTCAACCGTAGGCTAACGATTACGCCAGGTTACCTCCTATTTCACGACCTTTAGTAATGCGAAACTTGGACTGGAGTAACGCACGAAAGCGGGCGAGAACCTCGGAAGGTAGGAATACCGCCGTGGTTAGTGAAAATGGGGAAGATTTTGAGGCATCTTGGGTGGAAAACAGGTTCCAATTCGGGAAGGATTTATCCAACTTCGAACTTGTCCCCACGCAGATAGTCATGTCAAAATATTAGGAAATTAAGCCAAGTTGGAGCTACACATTGCTTATTCCCGATGGTGAATTCGGTGTATTTCTGGAACCGGAACTGGTTGCTAGGAATGCGATTGGGAAGTGCGGTGACAAATTATGGGACAGAAAACCAGATTCGTCATTCGTACCCCCCCCCCCGATCCTGGAAACGTGAACACGTAAGCATGTTCAGCGTCATAGGAGTGCAGGGAATGATGGCTGTAAAGTTTGTAAATCGGGTGGTGGAGATAGACTGCTTGGATTACAAATATTTGCAGACGTAACTTTGGATGGAATGGTGATGAAGGATTGTAATTTGGATCCGAAAATTCAAATAACAAAAGAACTTCACCACGGAATTTACCTGTCCGAAGGATGGGTTTTGAAAATGGAAAATTAGGAAGACTTAGGAAAATTAGGTGACTACGGTTGAAACCGAATTTTTTTTTTAATTGGGCATTGTCACGCCCATTGTCAGTTGTCAGTTGACTGAAATAGAGTGTACAGCATGTAAGCAGGCTTACAATCTAGGACGGAAACTGGACAACCGAAAATGAGGCATCAATTCACAACCTGGTTCAGGTCAACGAAAACCTGGAACAAGAACGTGAAAAGGCTGCCGAATTTTGACACCGTTTGTAGCATATAAAAGTTGGACAGAACAAATTTATTATGGCGTACAAACGATGATCGCATCCTCATATACGCTGAGTGCAGATTCCCCAAATCGTGCACACAGGAATATGTGCGGTGGCGATCCAGAGTGAAATCTATTTGTTGGACAAGGAAAATCCAAACTAGGCTGATTTCTGAAGGCTTTTATGCAAATCAGGTGAAAACTGGGATTGGCTTTGCAGGGAAGCTCTTGTGTGGCTCACGACGGAGTTTTTACGAATAACGATGGGGCACACAGAGAGAGACTAATTTAAAAGGTAGTTCGAAAATGCAATTTTCGAGAGACTGATGAGAATTATTTTAGTTTCATGTAGTGTTTCAGTTCGGTAGCGGACACATTGGAGTTGTTTGGTCTTTTCGAAGTCAGTAAGACAACTACATTCTGAGGTAGGGCATGTAAGGCGTGTAGCACGATCCCAAACGGAATGGTTTATTCCGTGGACGCAGTTGGGAGTGCTATACTCTCAGCGTCCGGTCGCTAGGTTAGTGACATGTAGACTACGACGGTAGTTCTTTTAAATGTTGGAGAACCTCCAGTCAGGACCTCTGTCCGCATGCGGGATGGCAGTGCGAAACCAAGCTCTATATAGCGTGTTTGGTTAAAGCTGTAGGCTCGCTCGGGTGGCGTTTGTCCAGATGCACTTTACCAACATGTGATTGCTGCAGTCTAAGGACACAATCTATGAAAATGGATTGAAGATTTAGGTTGAATGAACAGATTGTGGTAGAGTGTTCAATGCGTTCGAGGGTAGGAGGTGTGGCAACCAAACCCCCCTCAAAACCAGAGGCACTCCCGACCACCGCAATTCCGGAATTTCTGCTGAATGTTGAACATTACATTCCCAGCAGGTGAACATGTAAAGGGTGAAAATACACTTTTCTGTAACTACAGAAGGTAGTGAAGGGAGCGCCAATTTTTCTCTCCTTCACTAACCGACTGGTTGCTGGACGTGCATGGCACAAACTTGACGGTGGCTACCATTCGCTCGTCTGCTCGAGAGGGCATAACCGATAGATGGGACCACCAGGAAGTCATCAGAGGAACGTGTAGGGCACGTGTGGTTGTTCTTTTGAACGAAGACGAGAAGGAGTTTTGGCAAGCTGTGCGTGGTTTGGCGAACTTTGGTAAAGGTGTGCACCGGGCATGGTGTGAACTTTGTTGTGGTGGATGCAGAAGGACTGCAGGTGTGGTGAGAAGATCACAGACAGGACTGTGTTGGTAATGAGCTGTGATGCCGTTCATAACGTCTTGGACGGAAGTGGCTGAGTGTGGACACTCGTGTTGGAGTGTGGTGTTGGGTGAACATTGGTCTTCGGTGAGTAAACTATAGCAGGGAGTGCTTCATATGCTATTCCGACAATGGAGGTACGTACAACTGTCCTAGGAGGCATGGGCAGGAGGCCAGCACGTACCGAGGAGGGACCCTATGTGGTAAACTTGGACAAATCCGTCGAGAATGTGTCATGAAAGTGTGTGAAAATTTTGCTATGTACGGTTGCCAAGCAACGTGTAAATAACGGTGTGTTGTGGAAAAAGAAAAACCGATTGTTCAGGAGGTGGAAGGGCTTTCCTGGGGAGGACTTTGTTCGGAAGCTGCAGGAAGAAGAAGTGTTTACCTTGTCCACAATGACATCCATCGAGAAACGTCGTGGCGGGTAAGAGGCTCTACAACTGGTGGCGGCCGGCGGAGGGAATCCTTGGAGCAGCATTGGACAACGAGTGAATGTGGTATTTCTTCAGTGGTGTGTTACGAAGGACTATTGTTAAGTTTTGGAATTGAGGCTCAGAAGACGAGAGATTACATTTGTTATGTTTTTTTAAGGACTGGATGGTTTGTCGGAAGTAAGTTGTAATGAAACTGTTGTATTGAAGTGTTTATTTGTTTATTTAAATAAATGCTTGATCTATGTTACTAACAAACCTTATTGCAGGTTGGGGGATAATAGCATTACATACAGGTATTCTTTCTTTGCCTAAGCAAACACTTAGGGGAGGGGATGATATAACATGCTATAATGTATAGCGAGGCACCACTACGCGGTGTGCCTTGCAGTTACATGCACTGCTTGTGCACTCTCTCAATATCTGCCTAAACGCAGCCATTGGCAGACCGTGACGAGCCTGCTCCTCTATTCAACTAGTCGGAACCGGCTCGTGCCAGTTAGCCTGTCACGTGAGGTAAAACCTGAAGGGGATTCCCCCCTCCTGGCCAGTATAAAAGCTGGCCGGCTGGGCTGAAATCGGAACTTGGTGGTGGAGTGACAGCCAGCAAGCTCTCACTCTGGAGCTAAACCCAGGGTCGGTTCAAGGGGAAAACTTGATGCCGATGCCTAACATGTGACGCTATTGTGTATAGTCCCCTAGCTATGCAGTAAGGAGTGAATAGAAATTGAGCTTGACTCGAAACTTATCGTCCACTCCCTTAGCACCTCACAAGCCAAGAAGAACAAGAACCAGAACAACAACAACAAGAAATGAACAGTTTTCAAATTTACGTGTGGCTTCCTACGTTTACTCTTGCACGGAATTGCATAAAAGTTTGGAAAAGTTGCTATCTACTATCTGGCCAAGTTTGGTCGAAATATATTGAATAGAAACGGAGAAATTAATAGTTTTAGTTTTGCTGGAGAGAGGACTTCAATCATATATATACACGGCTATCGCCGTGTATGATATATGTATTTACTCAATTCAACCACTCAACAGTGATTCAAATAGTTCAACGAAATTCATGGAAATTCAACGAAATTCAGCGAAATTCGAGATTCACCCTAGTAATTTTTATGACGTAAATTTCCTCTGCTTCAGGTTTTCATAAATGTACTAGTTCGATGGTCTACTGGACGTGCTACCTACCGGGGCGAACCTCTACCAAGCTGCAGAAGTAAGTTCCTGAGTTCGCGAGTCTCAGTCGTGGCAGTTGTTTTTTTCTTTCTTCTTCAGATTATTGCGTTTCGAATTCTCACAAGGAGTCTTTTAAGTTATCAGTAAGAAAACGGCGTTCGGCAACAATGCGGTTAAAAAGTCGATGCAACAGAGGCTTTCTTGCCGCATTGTTGCCAAACGCCGTTGTCTAACACACGTGTATAGCGAGTCTATTGTTACGAGTCGCGTGCAGTCTCAAATTCCTGAAAGCCGACTCCATTGTGACTACTCAATGGCGGTGGCCAACATTGACGATGATTTGTTCGATGATTCAGGAACAGATGTGTTGCTGCCTCAAATTCCTTTAAATGTGGAAGGTGAACGTGTTTCGTACGCTGCTGATTCGCCAACAGCCTCAGTTAGTGTTGAAACACCCCCTAACTGTTTTTTTTTTTCATGGTGAAATTATTTTTTAAGTGGCGTCACACAACTAGAAATTAAAGTTATGGCAAGTAAGTGTTTAATAACCTTGCTTTTTCTTTGGGTTCCGTGGGGGTGCAGTCTTCATGGTAGTAAGATTGCATGGCACTCTAGTCCAACAATGATGTCATTGTAGAAGCCGTGCATCTTTGTATCAGTTAGACAACTGCGTTCGGCAACAATGCGGTAAGAAAGCCGAGGTCGATCGAGTGCGAAGGCACGAGATCAATAGAGGCTTTCTTACCGCATTGTTGCCGAACAACATTGTCCAACACACTTGTACAACGAGACCATTGTTGCGAGTCGCGTTTAGTCGTCTCAAATTCCTAAAAGCCTACTCCATTGTGGCTATACATTGGCGGCGGCCAACATAGCCGACGATTTGTTTGATGATTCAGATACAGATGTGTTGCTGTCTCAAATTCCTTTAAATGTGGAAGGTGAATGTGTTTCGTACGCTGGTGATTCGCCAGCAGCCTCAGGTAGTGTTAATAATCTTTGTTTTTTCTTTGGGTTCCGTGGCACAGTGCAGTCTTCATGGTAGTAAGACTGCACGGCACTCCAGTCCAACAATGATTTCATTGTTGCAGCCGTGCATCTTCACGAAATTAGATTTGATTTCTTTATTCGAGTCTAAAGACCATAATGTCATACACTCGTAATATATTGTATACTTAACCTACTTAAACCTAACTTAAAATCTATACAGAGGAGAAACCACCATTCCACAATGTCACGTAACCCAAACTGCCAGCCTATACCATTGATTCACAAAAAGTACACTTGTGGAACGAAGGGGGGCCAACAACAACAGCAGCTTGGCCACTACAAAAATCATCCGGTGGGTCTACAAAAACCCAACACCGCAAACAAGGCATGTTACCCCACATGTGGAGGCACCCCTAACACATCCCGCAAGCCAACACCCACGAAATTAAGGCACGGCTACAAAAATGAAAGAGTTGTACGATGCTGACTTCTGCACCTTTAGCCCTTTGCCTAGATGTTAACTTAATCCACCCAAAACCAAACTAGTAGAAAAACCCGCCAAGTTTCCAAACACGATCGGCCTTTGAAGGTAGTGATATCATTCAACCACCAGGGAAAGGCCGCCAAGGTTAATCCTATTAGCCAAGTTAATCGCAGCTCACGTGGAAAATTCACACGCTGTACATTCAGTACGTTTACATATAGTCACTAGAAAGAGCATTTTATCAACGCTCGTTGAAAAACTCTTCAAATCCTGTGCGTGCATACAACTTTCGCTTTCGCTTTCGATTATAAAAGAAGGCGATTCACGCAGAACCTTTTTCTTCCTTTCTCCATTTGGTGAATTGTCAGCAGTCCCACTGTTCTTGGACTTGCATGTAGAAAACTGGGTCATATAAAAAGCCTGCACCCTAACGTAAGCGAGTCTTTATGGTTTGCCTAGTCATGTACCATTAATTTCAGATTTATTTGCCTAAGATACGATTGAGAGTCAGCAAGGCAAAAGTTACGAGGTAGGCCGCAAGAAACAATGTCCACCATTTTTCCTTGGCACGTACCACAGCCACCTACTGTAGGTGGCTGTGCACGTACCAACCTCTTAATACGCTTACAAGTGTTTAAAAAGGGTGTATACGAATCGCATCCAAACCATCTAGCTAACACAATCAGATGCCGACAGATCGGAGAAAACGCTACGAACGGGGAGAAAACGCTACGAACGCTACGAACGGGATGCGAAGCGCATCCTTTTAAAGAGGTTTCAGGCACTGGCGGTAGCTACAGGGTGGCAAGGGTGCCAGAATGCCACCGGCCCCCCAGCCTCAGGGGGCCCCAGAAAGAAAAACAATATTTACATTTAAAAAAAAAACTCTAAATTGCATTTGTAAACGTGGCATTTGTCATCAATCATCATGTATTGTGTTCTTCTTCTTATAGCACCTTAGTTATTTGATTTGAATGTATAAACTGCATAAAATAATATGGTGGTCCACAAAAACCACAAGAGCTGAAAAACTTGTAATTCCAAACTTTTTTCCAAGTTTTTTCCCCAAAAAATGAAAATGGTACCCCTTTCATTGGAAAACGAAAAATGGAACCACTTTCACTGGAAAACGAAAAAATGGTCCCTATTTTCTGTATAAAAAAAAATTAGTAAAAAATGTGGACTTTGAAATTTTTCGGCTCGTGTGTGTTTTTTTATGGTACGGAGAGGGGACCCTAAGGGCTAATTTGCTACCAGCCCCGTCTAACGTAGCGACGCCTACTAGTTTCAGGTGGTCATGTAAATGCAGTGTTTGGGAACAGTAGAACTGATCATTTCAATGTGAGGTCAAGGTACCTGAACAGTGTGAGCGCTTGGGCAAGCTGTTTGAGATAACCTTATCGCATCTGTAACTTGGAAGGGGTCTCCGGTAAGTCTATGCCAGACCTGACTAATGGTTATGGCAGTGTGAAATACTACCAGCTTCCTTCAACAGGTATAGACTCTGTTCTTGCCTATTCTGGGTGTTCTCTTGGCCTTACGCCCCCACCCCCACGACCTGAGTTTTTCTGGTTCGAAACCCTCGTTTACTTCCCCCTCCCCCCCAAAAAAAACGTAAGAATCTGCATTCAGCAGATTCGTTTATATTGATCGGTTACTCTTGTTGCGCGTTTCTGTTTTCGTCCATTATTATTGTTGAAAAAACTCACTCAAATTCAAACTGAAAATACTGTCTTCTACAGTATTCTTGCAAATTTTCCATAGGCTGATTACAAACCAGTCCTCCTATTTCGTCAGGACTTCCAAAGAGTTTTGTTACTATTTACATTTTTTCTGACGCGTCATTTCAAAAATCCACCTCTTCTAAACGAGATCTGATCTAAACGTAATCGTTGACTGCTGGCAAGGTTCCTATCTTTTGTTCACGCACTCCATGCAACATTGTAGTGAGACTCCATAACGCATGCCACTCCATGCCACATTGTAGTTAGACTCTCCCAACAAATCTCTTTACTGATTAGGAATTTTATGAAATAGGACGGAAAGCCAAAAGGGCTCGAGAAAGGGTTAAATAAATGGAAGTGGCTATTTACAGGTACTATACCTGTAAGTAATTGACTATTTACAGGTACTGCATCGGTATGCTACTGGCTTTTCACAGGTAGTGCTCAAAAAGTGAATGCACCAAAGCCAACATATCCGGAAAGCATCCGGCTGCATTGCTATCTGAATCGTAGTTTGATCTTCCAGGCAAACCACTACGAAAATAAGGAAAGACTGCAATGAAGGTTTTCATTTAGTAACTAATCATTCTCGTTACTAAAGTCCGCAGATGTGCGTTAAAGTCACGTCTTACGCGTAATTCCAGAGCTGTGCTTCGACAAAACGCCTTACAGATGTAAATTTTGCGGGAAGGCTTTTGAGTTACAGACTCACTGGTGGCGAAAATAACCAAATCTGTAATCACAATTCATGTTAACCACGCCAAATTTGAGGAATCCGGGCCAGATTTTTAAGCTATTGTGTCGAGCATAAAACGTTGCGTGTTCATGAATGCGAAACAAATATCGCATAATACCGTGGCGCCATCTGTTGTCATTTTGTGTCATTAACTTTTAGCCTTGCTCACTGGTGATTGAGAACGTATTGGATTCTCTCAGAATAATTTACGCAGGCTTAGCTAACGTTTACATTTTTGATAAATTTGCCTTGTTCATGGTTTTTGGTCATTAGATGTGCTTTAAAGCCACGTTTAACGTGTAATTTCAGAGCAGTGTGCTCATACAATCTTCGACAAAACGCTTTATAAATGAAAAGTTTGCGGGAAGGCGCTTGAGTTACAGACTCAACGATTATAACCACTCGTGGCCAAGTCGATCAAATCTCTAAACATTCTCACAAACAGATTTGAACTGGGGCAGATGTGAGCGATATGGGCCAAATCTTTACCTGAAAACGTGAACTCTGTGCAGTCGTTGTAAGCGTTGCAATAGCGGATGTATTACACATTTATACGAATGGAAAAATTATACGACTGTACGATTATATCGTTAACCGTTACAGATTGTTCACTGGCGCTTGAAAACTTACCATATTTTCTTAGGTTAATTTAGGTAGGCTTAGCTAATGTTTACTTTCTTGATAATATTTGTTTGTTCATGGTTTGTGCATTCCTTCGCTTGATGCAGGATTTAACGATATAAAAGACAACAGATGACGCCTGGGTTGCATTGCACGATTTTCATAAAAAAATAAAATTAGCAATAAAATGCTGTTTTCGTTCATATCTAGCCTAGGCTTACATGGATTTGATGAATAACCACCATGCCTGATCAGTTATGAAATTCACACAGTAGAAAGAAACTATTTAAATGTAATGTGAGTATGCACGGTTTTTCGTCTTTTGACTAGTGCGGTGTTATCTTTTTACGAAATTGCAATTAATCGGATTCATTTGGGTTTCGTGAATGAACATGTTGTCGGATGTGGTTTATGAGATACGCATGGAAGTGAACAACGCATTTAAATGTAATGTATTGTAATGTAATGTATTGTTAGTTGTTACAAAATCTGTTGGCAGGGGGTGAGAGCAAATTAAATAAAAAAAACATTGAAAATGAGGTCCCACAATTCAGCTAGGGGTCTGTCTAGAAGGAGGGCTTCCCAAAAAATAATTGATTTCCAGTAATTTTACCAAATTTCACAATTTTTTTTTTACTTGCAACAAACGCTGTGTTTACTTTTAACAAATTTTAGTCCTAATTTTTAGGATCTGGGGATGGGGGTACTTCCCGAGCCCCACACCCCCGGGTGCGACACTAGTTTAGTCTTATAGTGATTGTTTTTGATCGCTTAAAACAAACTTAACTGAAACAAGCTACTGTCAGCCTTTCGTACGAACTTGACTGTATATTTTATGTTAAAAAATCACATGTCACGCGCACAATGTCAGCTCTGACAAGTCGATGCTTTTGAAAGGTTTGTCGTATGGCAATGTAATTTGATGCTTCCTCGAAGAAGACTGTACTTTAGATATTACTGGAATTTTCAGAATTTTCTTAGACGACCTTCAAATATTCAGGCAGATCGTACTTTAATGTGAAATCAAACTGCAATAATCGAAATAATTATTCTTTATGTGCCTAGCATTAGTAAATAATGAGGAAGAACACAAGTTCAGTAGTTTTATGGTAGCCAGTTGCTTGTAAACATAGTAGCTGTAAATAGCCAGTTGTTTGCAGGTACTGTACCTGTAAATAGCCTCTTCCTAAATAAATACAGATGCAAACCTATATACGTTGCCTTTTGGACTTAAAATATCAGGCTGCCTGAGCAGGGGACGTGAACCTATGACCTTTGGTTTCAAAGGTCGTGGGTTCAATTCCCCGCTCAGACAGTCTGACATTTTATGTCCAAAAGGCAACGTAAATAGGTTTGTATCTGTATTTATTGAGGAATTTTTTTGTCGGGTTTGATGGGCCTTGTAAATTCATAAAAGGCTTGTGTTCAGCCAACTCGTTCTGAATTACCAAGGATGCCACAGCCCCTAATTCTTCCCCTCATTCCAAACTTCAACTTCACTCGTGGCCACCCTCTCCGTATTTCTGTCACTGTCTCTCGGACTAAACTGCGCTTTCACTTTTTCACGGAAAGGGTTGTTCAACCCTGGAACTCCCTCCCTCAATCTGTTGTTGCCGCTCCTTCACTCAACGCTTTCAAATCACGCTTTGACGCTCTAGTTGCTTAATTTCTTTGGGGTTCGGGGAGGGGATGGTGCTTCGTGCACCGTCAATCTCTTTCTATTTCTATTTGTGCATTCTCACGCAATTTCGTATCCAGCGTTTTATCATCAGCCTATCAAAAATTCGCAAGTTATACTGTAGAAGATTGTATCTTTATTTTGAATTTGAGCGTCGTATTGTTTTCAGACCTGCATTACTAATTGTGGAATAAACCATAGTTGGCCGAGCGAGCGAAGCGAACGAAGTCGAATACTCGTCTGAATTTTTAATTGTTGTATTTGTGTTTGTCTGTTTGGGACCCGACAACATTCGCCATTTTGTTCTGATTTGGTTGAAATTTCATGACAAGGAAGCTTTGGTGTTTGAAACTGCAGAGTTCGTAGATGAAATTTCTATATCAAATATATTCGGAGATATTCGGGTTTTCGTTGGATGGCTATAAGACGATTTTTTTTTTTAGCAGTGGTAAGGAAACCCGATCCATAACGCCAGTGGCCCCGAACATTACACGAACAACACGAAGCCATTTGTCGTAAATACTATGTGAAAGTTCTTTTAATGTGAAGAATGCCGAAACTAATTACAAGTGTTAAAAACCAGGGCCGTAGCTAGCCTCCCCTTGGCGCCCCCTCCCCCCCCCCCCCACCCCCGACTGCCGACTTCAAGAAGGAAAATTCACGAATATTATACCGAGGCTTACATAACTAAATACTAATGACTCCTAGTAAATGAGAGAGACCTGTACTTGGCAATGAAACTGGTTGAAGTTAACGAACATTAACGAATTAAAAAAAAAAAAAAAAAGAGTTTATCAAACATACGCGATTTCATGATAATATTGGCCTGTCAACTTATCAAAAAACCTCTCTCAGTTAAGGTAACAAAAAGATGAGTGTAAGCTATTTCGCTATAACAAACACTTCAAAATAGCTAAATCGACCGGAATCAAGAAAATCGTATTTTTCGGTTTTCTGATCATTAAAGAAAAAAACCGGTTAATCGGCAAACAAAATATCCAGAAATTTCGATGCATCCACTAAACCAAGTCCAAGCACGTCTCTTCTTATGGCGTTGTCAGTTTGTGTACAACGTCATTCGTTAAAAATATATTTGTGCCTTACCAAGGTTACACGGTTGGGAAGAATTGGGCGCGGTGCCGCCCCCCCCACCCCCCCGTAAGGTGGCACCCTAAGCGGTACCTTGCTCACCTTACCCTTCCTACGGCCCTGGTAAAAAACACACTATTATCCGGCCAATTTTACAAGTTTTGAAACAACGTGGTCGCTCCTTTTATCATTTCTACTGCAAATCGCACGCGTGGTGGCAGAGCTATCCACATGTGCTTGGTAAAGACCGCCTTTCAAATCGTTGTTTGCTTGCTTCCATATTCGATTTGTTACTTTGCTCATCATTTGCAGTGTTTGTTTCGGTGTCTCCCGGTTCGTACAAACCTTGAAAAGCCTCGAAAAGCATTAAATTTTACTTGAGATATTTCCAGGCCTTAAAAAGCCTGGATTCTCGAAAAAAATCCTTGGATGGCATGGAAAAACCTTAAATTGAGTAACAAACTTTTTGCTTTGTCATTTATTTTTCAATTATGTCTCTTGAGTAAGAAAGTTTGTAATCGTCAATGATTAAGAAATTAAGAAATTGTTGCCCGGATTTCATCCAATTACTTTGGGTTAAAACGTGTTACGGTTTGGTTTATAATACTTTTGATGTGGATGACAGATTATGGGGAAGTGCAAGTTTCAAGAACTTTGTTGCATGGTGACAATTTAAAGAAAAAATGTCCACTTTTTTTGGCCTTGGAATTTAAACTTGGGAGCCTTGAAAAGCCTTGAAATAGCCTGGAAATAGCCTGAAAATAGCCTGGAAATTCATGCGGCGAGGTCTGTACGAACCCTGGGTGTTTGATTGCTTCATATTCAGCAACTGCTGTGTAAAGTGAAAATGAGAATAAAGATAATAAGCTAATGTATTATAGATAGCATCTCTCTCGGTCGAGTAACTGTAATCTTTAGAACTGAATTACATGCCAGTAACAGTTTTTACGCTACTTGCACGTTAGCAATGCTTTCAACCGCAAAAAAATAAACGAGCACCCATTTGTTGTGATTATTTCCAACATAATCTCGCCTAACGAACTAAATCACGAAATTTACGCAACGAAAATCTGCGCGCGAATCACTTTAAGTAAAATGCCCACCTTTTCACCACCAAGACGCCCACCTTCAAACTGAACGTATGAATGCAGTTTGGTAAGGATGGACCATTTTAAATTATTACCCAGGCAACGAGAACTTTCTGCTAATTCGTCTCTTTCCTTTTATTAAAACAGTATCTGTAGCAAAACTTTTTTGTTCAATAAATTTCCAAAATTTACCATGTACCATGTGACCCACTTTTTTTAGAGCTATCAAGTGGTACCAATAATAAGACTATAGCTTAAGGATATGTTTAAAGCTATTTCGCCAAAAAAAAATTAATTAATCAGCTTAATATTGTCAAATTATTTATTATTTTATTTTTTCGTTAGCTAACATGCCAAACTTTAGGCCCTTTTCATAAAACATTCAGTATTAGAATTTTGTCTTGTAAAGGAATTTTCAGTATTTTTCAACTATTTTAGTTATAGGCAACATGTTACACCACAAATTCTGTTTCCATCCCGTGAAGATCTTCGCAGCCTGCCTTATAAAAATCCTACATAAAATTGTTCAACAAATCGATAAAAAAAAGGTTATCAAGAGTTTTTTGGTTAGGTAGGTCTACTTGATGTGTATACACCATGTAGAGGTAGTGCCAATGCCTTGGATGAATTTAGTTGGCCACCAACTTGCATGAATTTCTATCATCGATTTGGACTTTCGTTCCGGAATTTACCGGGTCTACCATCGTCTGATATCGACATCAGGTCGGCGAAGGCTCCACCCACCAACTTGACATGTACGCAAATCGTCATACTATACTACAAAATGATTGCGCAGGAAGGCATAATTATAACAGGTCACGCAGTACAAATTTTAACAAGATTTACCACGCCCATTACAGTTCTGTATATCGTAATTAGGCGTGGTAAATATTGTTAAATTTTTTTTATCATAAAGCTGGATGGGACAGTATTTTCGTGTGAATCAGATAGCTCTCTGACGAACCAGTTTGCTACAAAAATGACTTTTATTTCCGTCTGCCAACTTGTACAAAAATTTAAGGAAGTTTCTGCAGAAGAGGCAGAAAATTATTCAAAATCAAAAGGAAGTAGTCTTCGCTCGTATCGCGCTCAATTTGCAAACGAAATGATGAACGTCGATAGCTGGCCAGAATTTTTAGGTCAATCCAAGGTGAAAAAAAAAAAACTTGTTTGATGTTTAAGGTATAGGTTTATATCTACCCAAAACAAAACTTGTTAAGGATTCCCGCCAAGCTTTTCGGCCGTGTGAAGTCGTGATATCAAACGCCAAGCTCTTTCGCCGAGCTTTTCCCACCGACTAAGACTGGAAACGGTAAATAAAATAATTGAAAAATGCGAAGTAAGCAATTTTCATATATTTCGTTTAACCTTCGAACTATTACTCGATGGGATCAGCTTGGCGAAAGAGCTTGGCGTTTTATATCACGACTTCACACGGCCGAAAAGTTTGGCGGTAATCCATAACAAGTTTTGTTTTGGGGTAGAAATAAACCTTAAGTTCGTTTTTTTTTTTCTTTTTCTAATTTTGATACTTTGGCATACCGGTACCCTGTTCTTCTTAACGAATTTGTTGAAAATCTGTTCGCATTTCTTTCCTTGATCGAACCGAACAAGGAGTAAACGCAAAATCTTGAAATAATTTTTTTAAATGGCGGATATATTAAGCTTTACAATTTTGGCTGCAACAAGAGAGACTGAGATCCTATTACACTAATTCGCAGTCACAATAATGTTCCTCTTCGCTGCTTCAAAACACGCGACAAGTGTTGGCATTTTATTTTTGCGGGTGGGGTGGCCGAGGGGCTTTATTGCCTAATGACAATGCTTAAAACAATCTACAACAAATAAATATGGTAAATGGAGCACAGTAACCCAGGAATTACTTGACCAATTTAAAAATGGATAATCTAGACTACAACCATATCTACGAAATCCAACTCAGGTCAGGATGTTCTGGCTGTTCCGACGGATGCTCATACATTTTTACATTAGAGGCCTATACGCAGACTTGGTTTTAAAATATTTTAAAATTTGCGGAGATATTAAGTAATACCGGGCGGAAAGCCAATGGCTCAAGATGGGTTAAATAAATTGGGATGCAGACCTGTTTACGTTGCCTTTTGGACTTAAATGTCAGACTGCCTGAGCGGGGAATCGAACCCACGACCTTTGAAATCAAAAGCCGAGGTCCTACCGTCGAGCCATACTGACACAGCCCTCTTTATTAAGTAACCAAAATGTTTGCTAAAACATAAAAATTGAGGTCCACCATCGTTCACGCACACACGCAACACGCACATTAGGGTTAAAAAAATATTAACAGAATCAAAATTTTCTTTTAATTTACTAGGAACCATGGCTCATAAAAACCAAACTCGTCGTCGAAACTGTTAATTTTTTATATTTAGAAATTTAGAAGAGGTAACTTTCGCTATGTCACGTAACGCTTTAGGTAAAGGCATGTTTTCCGTTTCATTGGGAGGCCCGCACTTCAAAAATGCACAATTTTACTCAGTTCATTCATTAACTTAGTGAGAGCTATGGAAAACCGTCACACTCAAGTGTTGCTCTCAAAAGTTTCCCCATCTTACCTTGAAACGCAGTGACGGAATGTGTGGAAGTTTGCAGGTTGGTGTAGTATTAGGGTCGGGTCGTATCTTTGTCTATTCCCTGATGAGTTGCTAAGAGTCGTGCGACGAGAATTTGAAGCTAGCTCGGTCGGGTTCGTAACTAGCAGTTGTGGCTGACCTCGCCTCGCAGACAATTCGACGGTCGTTTACCGGTCGTACAACGACGGCTTCGCGGCGACCAAGGGATGCCCTCTCGTCGTTGGGTTGTCGGCGGCGGCCCGATTCCAGTCGTCGCCCAAGTCGCTTGGCTCTTCCACAGTCTGTAAGGACGAGTTGGGAGAGCAGGGCCGTCAAAAGTCAGTCCGCCACCCACGCATTTCCCGGGGAGCCTATCCACGGCCGAGTTGCTGATCGGCCTGCAGCGGCGCAAAAAGTGACGCGGGCAGCCGCAACATGCTTCGCCAGCCGTCGTCTGCTCGATCGCCGAAGTTGCCTTTCGTGTCCCGAGGTGCTGTTTTATAAGACTACGAACTGTCCAAGATGGGCGTCGAGCGACGGAGAGAGTGGACGCTAAAAACGGCCCCACGAACCGGGCATCAGTGGACGCTTCACGCGCGCCATATTTGTGAATGGAGTGAGACGCGGCGTCCAACGACGCCATGAACCACGCCCCCAGCAACGCGCGCTTGCTCGTGCCTTGCCCCCGCCCCTCCCGGCCGCACCCAGCCCACTTTCCTCCCCCCCCCCCCCCCCAACGCTCCCAACCCCTCGCTCCTTTCGTGTTCCACTACCATTCACAAACCCTTTCCTGAATGCGAGCCACGAGCCTTTACGTACGTTTTCATTCAAGGCCCTCGGCAATGCTGATTTGCACGTCTACATTTGTGTTGAATGAAATCCTTTCAACAATTGTGAACATGCCGACTGTCAACTCTCTGTCTGCAGCGAGAGAATTAAAGGGACATCCCTTAAAGTGAAATATGTCCCATTTTCCATCGATATCTTTCTACATGAAGTAGAGTCACAAATCTCTCTATTCACCTATCCTTCGTCAATACATTGTTAGTAATCCGTTATAAAACGCGTCTAATAGGAGGTTTTCTGTTGTAAAATTAGGGAATACATTCGGCACATTGTACGCCAAAGTAGACTGACTATACACGCTTAGATGTTGGAACTACATTCAAACATTATTAGCAGTGACATGTCACATCGCAGAGCTGCGACGGTAGCGCTTTCCGCTTTCCTGGTCTACAAAGTCGTGGTTCGGCAGTAAGGACGAGGTGCATAACACTGCTTGTGGCTGTTACAGGGCCGGATCTAAAGAGGGAGGGGGGGGGGGCTCGTGGTGCGCGTTGGGACTTATATTTATTGTTCTGTCTGCTTGGTAGCATACTCTAAGGGCCCCGCGCACACAGCGGCCAGGTCGCTGCGGCCAACGAGAATGTTTACGGTATATGTAGCAACGCGCACTTGTATGCCACGGCCAGACATTCGCGGCGGCCACTTGATCCCGGGCGGCGTGCAGGCAGCCACAGGGCGACCGTAATTGCTCCGTGTTCACTTTTAACCAAGTTATTGAGAATTATCAGTGAAAAACGGACGTGGCCGCGCGGCACGTCCCCGTGTATTTTGGCCGCGACGACCACTGGCCGCGCGACCTGGCTGCCAAGTGCGCGGGCGACTTAAAAGTCATACATTGATGCGAAAGGGGAAAATTATACACTCTGCGAAGGTACTGTCAAAGTTAGATGAAGTGACGAGACTATACTGTAATCTTTGAAACCTCAGGCTACGTCCTGTGGTATCATCTCGGTCTCACTATAACACTACTTCTCAGTTTTAAAATCAACATCCCCCAATCTCTTTCCACCCCTCCCCCTCAAAAAAAAAGAGGAAGAAGAAAAACTTTACTCGTTTTCACGAACGAGTTCTAACATAATACCTACCGAGACAAACAATAACTGAACAAAAAACAAATTCGCCGTTTAGGAAAAAAAAGCATTAGCGGAAGCCCCGCCCCCCCCCCCATACTCACAGCTGGGAAGGTACACGAATGAAAACAGATTTGAGTTCATTCGAACGCAACGGACTACAATTTGAAATTCAATTCCAGGGAACGAGGACTACTTTTACTCAATGACTGCTTTTGTCAGAACGTGAACGCAGTTTGTGTTTAAAATGTTTAATGTTTGTGCGTGTGTATGTTTGGGTGCGCTTAATTTGTGTAATTTATACAGGCTTTTTTATATATTTGTCTGCGTTTGTTTTATGTTTTAAATATGTTTCGTGTGAGTGGCTATGTGTGTATTTTGTGTGCATTTATAATTTGTGAAACAAAAGCAGACTCCTATAGTTAAGGCAGTTTTTTTTTTGCCTGTGTTTATGGTTTCTGTTTTAGTTCTAGTTAGTGTGAGTAATTAAGAGTTCGTGTTCAATACCCAGACAATAAACAGTGAGACCAAGACAGCATCGCTCTGTGATTAACTCACAACTAAAAGCTCTTTCTACGTGCTTAAAAAATAACAAAAGATTTACCACTCAGATTGTTCAAAGCAAGGGTCTAGGATCGCGTACTGATCGGGGCAGATTATTTTCTTTAAAAGAATCCAGCTGGGCTAAGTCTGCACAATAAAAGCGGTAAAACGGAACTAGATGAGGAGGAGGAGGGAGTTGAAAGATGAGGACTCAAGTGACACGTTGTTGTTGATGCACAATAACAATTTTTTTTTCCAAGGTAGTAATGAATAAGGCCGAGTTGGAAGAGGATGAAGTGACGTAAAAGGACACTGAAACATGGAGAGCCGTTTCATTCTTTCGTACGGTAGCAAAGAAAAGGACGGCAGTTTCATTTTTTGTACGGTAGCAAAGAAAAAGAACGATCGGGTTCATTCTTTTGCACGGAAGCAAAGAAAAAGGGCGAGCGTTCAGCAGAGTGAAGGGTATTGTCGACAACAGCAAATAAAATATTATGATCTATTATTTTATATGTTTTAAACTTGGAGTCAGTATTGCGTCATTGGCTAGGGACTTAGCCTGCTAATCTAATGGTTGAGGGTACGAATCTCGTCCAAGCTGCGAAAATGGGCTATTAAGTTTAAAACAGTTAAGAGGTATAGCTTACACAAGGCAAGTATAACTAAAGTGTTAATGATATACATCTCTTCTGTACGTGGTTCATAGGTGCAGAAATCCTCAAGTTACGTTTTTAAGTGGGTTATTTTGCTCAAAGAAGAAAAAAATACAAGAAAGAATGTAAAAAAAAACGTTCTTTGGAGGCGGCCATGCTGAGAGAAGTGCCATCATAGACCACCTCCTGCTCTTCACAGCCTAAAATAAATTTATTTTTACAAGTAATCTGTTAATCATATCAAAAATCAAAACTGGTAAAAAGGGCCGCCAAGTTCCGAATGGTTCGGCCCTTCAAAGGAGTGATATCAACACACCAAAACATTCGCCAACTTAATCGCACTGTATAATACTTTGGACGTTAAATGAAAACTTGAACATTGCTACCGAAAGTAGCAATGTTCTAGTTTTCATTTTACCTTCGAACTATTAAGCGGTGCGATTAACTTGCCGAATGTTTTGGTGTGTTGATATCACTCCTTTGAAGGGCCGAACCAT
>JAHWFP010122801.1:14733-38851 GCA_023313725.1 Lithobius niger
GGGGGGGGGGGTCAAGGGAAGCGCTGTAAGCTCCTCCAGTGGGGTCCGGTCCCAGGAGCTCTGCAACGTAACATATTTTAGAGCATTAATTGCGCCCATGGAGCAACTTTTCAGCAACTTTTTTTTGGGGCCGTGCGATACGGTCATCCTTTTGGCCGTGTCAGTATGACCCAGCGGTAGGACCCCCCGGCCTTTGGTTTCAGAGGTCGGGGGTTCTATTCCCCGCTCAGGCAGTCTGACATATAAGGGGGGGGGGTTGAGGCTTAATGGCGCGTCGACAACTTGGTCATTAGCGCCAACCTCAGTCACAGTGCAGTGGTCCGGGTTCCACTGCACCACACATTACAGAGATGTTATTCAAACCCCTAACCTAAATCTTGTCATACATAAGTCGAAAAGGCAACGTAAATAGGTTTGCATCTGTATTTATAAAGGGCAAACTGTCAATAACCCGTTTTCGCTTTTGACTTAGTTTCTATTAACCTTTATTTTATTTACAGCAATATATGTCATTTATTTCTCCTTCGTTGAGACTTTTAAGTGTGTATTGGTTTGTATTTCCTCTCCATTGCGTATGACCGAGCACGTTCGGTCGAATGGAATCCTTGTTACAGTTGCGAGCTTAATAACGGGTTCAGTGAGTTATCTTTATGCCAGTGGACGAGTGGGCACAATGGCAAAGGCGGTATGGCACTGATCTGGTGATGGACTGGCTCGCCATTTTGAACCCGGGTCACATCACTTGAATGATGAAACGCAAGTGTATGATTTTCTAGTGTATGATTTTCGCCGATGGATTATCTCCAAGTTATCACTAATAACCTGTAAAAAAAAAAAGTCAGTAAGGTAGTGAACGTTCCTTCTCTACCGACGAAATGCAGCAAAATCAACAAAAAAAAAGGCAGGGGTCGGACGAATATAAAAAAATATATTCGAATATTCGCAAAAAAAATATTCGAATATTTGTTCAAAATTCTTTTTCTGTGGTTAGGCCCCCCCCCCCCCTGAAAAAAATCCGTTTTTCATTCAATACCTAAGTTTTATTTAGTCTATTGGCAATGCAAGGAATACGTAATATAATCACAAGTTTAATTTATTCTGCTAGGCGAGGCAACTTGGAAAGCATAAGTAACAGACCCTCCCCTCCCCCCTCCCCAAATAAAATTATGAATTGTCAAATGCAAGACGGAATGACCGGTTTCTTTCCCTTTCACGTATGATATTGAAGTTGACGTCATGTATCAACTGGCTACCATGGCCCTCGCTGACTTCACCATTTTTAGTTCTTAAATGTTTTAGGGAGAACTGCACTCATCCGTAATCTCCACCCCCTTCCCCTCCCTCCACTTGCAAGTGAGCAATCCAAAACGCATGGCGTTTTAGATTGGGTGGGAGGGAAAGGGAAAGCGTAGTACACACTGACTTGAGAAGCACACGGGAAAACTTAAAACTAACTCAAAAATCAAAATAAAAAATACGTAAAATCATAGTAAACTTTTTTGTGTGAATATTCGAATGGAGTATATCCTATTCGGATATTCTGTTAACGAACGACCATTCGAATATTCGAATATTCGTCCGACCCCTAGGTGTGTGGGGCGAAGTGGCGATGTCCGTGTCTATACTTCACGGTAATTTCAAGCTAAGTGGATTTAACCGTTACCAGTAGCTAAAATACATTGAAAAGTCTAAATTTTTTGGAAATAGCATTCTAATTTTATCTAGATTGCACCGAAAACTGTCAAAATAAAACATTAAATTACCTTGTATTACCCTTTTTTTTTTGAAAGGCCAGTGTCATTTGCGATAGACCAATGCAGTGGGTTTCACGTGGACTAAACACTAAATCAACACTGCGTTTTAAAATGTTACAGGAACAGCTTGGTCGTTTTCATTTCCTGTTTTGACTTCGGTTTAGTAAATGTTTACCTTAAACACCAAACCAGTTTATGGTAAGGATTATTAAATCTAGGCAAATAGGAACACCAAACGAGTTCGGTAAAATAAATAATAAGAAAATCAATTGTTAAAATATTCGCCAAAACGCGTGAGAAGTTCTTGAATCGGATATACGAGAATGTTTGGAAGTTCTCTTACAATCGACCCGCTGCGTACAACTCAACCCATATAGCGGAAAGAGAAATATGCAAGCGACGAGGCTGCAGCCGCCATCTAGCTGTACGAATACAAACTAATAACAGAATTAAGGGATTATTACGACTCCGGTGCCCTGCTTCGCTAATCTGAAAAAATTTCATGGTTTGTTACGGTAATATGCAATCCTTTTGCAGTAAACTAATAAATTACAAAACAATTTAAGTTAAGTCGATCAGCTATTAAAAAAAAAAGGCTCACAATAATTCGCTAATAAAGACAGAGGAAGGCTCTGCTGAAATTTTCAGTCATTTTTGAATATGGGAAGATGGACGTAATAATCGCCATTATAATTCTTGACCAGCGCCATAACGACAGTGAAAAAGGCGATAGCTACGACGCTGGATTTATTTGGAGTTCAGTTTCGATCATTTGAAATAACTTTCGATTACGAGACAAACGAACTGAGGCAACAAAAATTCTTTAAAGTACCTACTATACTACTCTACCTACTATACAGGGTGATCAGTTAAGTTGTAACCCAGCTCGATAGCTAAAGTACTACTAAACGATATATTATGAGGCCCGGGTGACGTGATGAGGCCAAGAGGGGCCATTGAGTGGACAAGAAGTGGATGACCTTGCCAAATGTTATCAAGGTCATTCAACTTCTAACTTCTTAAAAATGCATCACACACCATGAGTATAAATTAGGAATATGTAGAGAACAAAGAGACATTACCAATGCAAAAAACATAACAAAAATCGGACCAGATTTGCAGGTCCTATTTCGTACGTAAAATGGTTATTTTCAACCCCAGAATGGCAGTCCATTCAAGCACTCCGTCGTGTAGGAAAGCATCGCCTACTTTCAGGGGTCGAAAGTCCGATTTTTTTTTTTGTATTGATAATGTCTCGTTGTTCCCTGCATATTCCTAAGCTATACTTATGATGTGTGATGCATATTTAAGAAGTTAGCAGTTGAATGACCTTGATAACATTTGGCAAGGTCATCCATTTCTTGTCCAATCAATGGCCCCTCTTGGCCTCATCGTGTTACCCGGATCTCATAACTTATCGTTCAGTAGTACTTTAGCAATCAAGCTGGGTTACAACTTAACTGATCACCTTGTATACAACAGTAGAACGTAATACGGCTTGTGGATCCTCACTTTCCCACACCAAGTGGGAAACCACATGGTGTAAACTTGTAGAACACGTATGTAAGGTTGCAGAATTTATTTATTTCAGTACTAAGGGTGGCCGAACACCAAAATCAACAAAATGTCTCACGACAGGACATTTTGTCGAAACCTTTCTCAGCATGCTGCACACGTCTCCAAAACCATAGCAACGAGCTGAGCGCCACACACCGGATGCGACGTTATCGCGAGACGTCATTAGGCGTCTCAGGACAACAAAGCGAAGCTCCGTCTAGTTCAGTGTGACGGGGGGGGGGCTCTCCACCAGATGCGACGTCTCGCGACGTTTCGTCTTGCAACGACGTTTTGTCGATTTTGGTGTGCGGCCACCCGACCTGTCAGTTTCTTGATGGAATTAATTGGACACGGATACACAAATTACGGATACATCACAAGAATAAATCAGTGACCAAACGAAGGGAAGCTTTAATACTCGACTTACAGGCATATTTTTACCTTTTCAATTCCTAGATACAGCACCGCAGAATCTTCGAGCAATATAAAGAAAATAGCGGTAAATTAAAAATGGAACAACACTATTCGCAGCAGCAGAATTTTCATAACTAAAACGAGATCACGTGACCCAGATCAGCCTATTGGATGAGGGAGAATCTGGAACGTGGATGCTGTGTTTAGAATATGGGCAACGCTATGGAAATGGCGAGCCGGCGCCTTTAATTTGGATATTCTCTGTTTGTGTGAGTTTTTCTATTTAGGCCACAAAACCGTTCGTTGTTTTGTTTTGATTTGGTACAAATTTGCCGACAGTGAGCTTTTAGTGCATTAAAAAAAAACGAATTCAAACATGAAATTCTTACCTCAAATACGTCAGGGGTGGGGGCCGAAATTCGAACTAGAACACTGGGCAGAAATCATATAGATGCCTGTTTTGTGACTATAAGAAATAAAAGTTATTGCATGCCTTGCTCGGCCAAGTAATTGTGGTTTCAGAACGCAGTTTAATGCCAAGTGATTGAAAATTTCATAACAATTACGCTAGGCACATAATAGACTTCTGAACATGCAATCAATTGGCTGAGCAAGTGATAGTTCATTTCAAGGTTTATATTCACAAGGAAAAATCCTGTATGTTTTCTGCCCAGTGCTTCACACGGCCGCTTTCCTGCTCCACTTACATGATTTCTGCCCAATGCTCAACATGTTAGATTCTAGCTTGCTTAGGGTTTACGAATTGTAAGCCCAAATTGTTGTCCCTAACCTTGATTGGTCTGACTTTGTTTTTGGAATGGATGCTTTTAACCTTTGCGTTGAGTCCTCTATAACCTTCCTTTTTTTTTTACCAGCTTGAGAATTCCGTGTTAGTTTTTTTGCTAGTTCTTGTTACCGTACCTTCTTGATGGTTTCGTGTCAGTTGCCCACTACTTTCGTGTTAGTTTCTTGATGATTTCCTGGTGGTTACCAATACTTATTAGTGCAGCAGCCCTTATCAAAGGCCCATTTTGTTTAGAAATGGGTGCGTGTAACCTGTTTATAAACTCCTCATGAACAGCTTATCTTATACAAGGGCTTCTCTCAACAAACCCTCTACCTGGTGGAGAAATGTATTCGGACCATGCTGCACGGTAAATGCATGGTATTTCTTTTTCAAATATTCACAGTAAATTCTTTTATTTAGTTATCAAGGAGCACACGATAGTTCTTGTTACTCCAATTCTTGTACTATTTGTCGAAATTGTGCTCGGAATTCTCACTGCTAATTTCGAGGTTCGTTTCAGGTTTTTGTGAGAACCACTCAGTTTCTACTTACGCCATTGATCAAGTGACCAAAACTCTTGCCTAGCCTGACTTTCCAATTTTTTTTCCCTTTCATACAAGCCTCAAATCGAGCGTCACACATCGGAAACCGATTGTTAACATCGATGAAAAAAAATTTAAAATACACTAGAATGCTGTATTGACAAAATTCGAGGTTCGATTCACCTTTTAGAATCGCACACAGGCGTATGTCGGGTATTAAACAAGTGGCTACAGCGACTAACTAGTCGCATCCGGTCTTCTTATACAGTTCTGCCACTACCAATAGTGAGGCACACTTCTCTATCACGCATTGCAACAGCTATCTCTATTATATAATCTAAAACCAGTAACCATCAGAATTGCCCGTTACAAATGTGTTAGCTTTTAAGCTAATTTTACGTTTAGGCATAATTGTCAGCGTTTAGGCCTAATTTACAACTTTAATTTCGTAAGTAGCAACTAACGGAGATTTGGATTGTATACAGTAAGCCTATTCATTTTTGCAACACGGTATGCCTCCCCGCACACAGTTACAGTGTTACAACGTAATGCGCAACGTAGCCTATATAGATCAGTGGTAGTAGGGAAGGGACAGGAGAAACGCATGCAGCAGTGACTCGTAACAACTATTGACGTTGCCATGGTAACGTGATTTTAGACCTAATTTTCATTTTTTAAGCCTAATTTTTTTAACGGCAGTTTTAGTTTCGTAAGTAGCAGATAGGCCTAATGGAGAATTTGGTTCGATCGTAAGCCTATTCATTCATGCAACAATGCGAGAAGACTCTTTTAAACGAAGCTAAAATGTTTTTGTTTTTACGGCTGCGTTAACACAAATCTTTATGATTTCAATTCGACGATGAAATGTTATTATTTAATTTAGTTACGTCGAAGAAGTCTATTAGCTATAAGGAGGCAACGATGTTTTAATTTGCCATGTTATGTAACTAACTTTTGACACTGAAGCGAACGTTGTAAACAGTGGTCGTCAATTTCTGGTACCGTTGCGAAGTTGAAAAAAGCGACGGACGGACGGACAAAGTCGTTGAAATAGTCTTCTCAGCCGGTACGGCTGTACAGAAGACTAAAATCAGGAAAATCTGCTGATGGTCTACTTTCAACGTTGTTTTGTTTTAATTTGGTGACTTACATGGCATAGACAAAGCCACAGCTGTGCTGGGTACATGTATGGAAAAACAAAAACAAATTCAAAATAACTCTTCTGTTAAATTTGAGGTTTCTATAGAGAGTGACACGACGTAGTATTATTGTATATAACTCTATGCTGGAGCCTTAATGGGTTAGCTGCAAGGGGCACTGCAGAGAGAAATAGAAGGGCGTCATACTGAAGCCGATGCTTGTGAAGAGTGATTTCTTAGACCTAAAACGCGCGATTTTTGTTGTTGGAGAAAACAACGTTATTTTTTAGCCTAAGAAATCCGCTCTTCCGTTGTTTTTCCCTCCATTTTTATGTAGTGCACCTTGTAGTTATGCCCTCCAAAACCCATACAGTTGCCAATATGGCGGCAAATGTCACTGCTCTATTGACCTTTTTAAATGGCTCACAACCATATTTTGGGCTCGTTCGTTTTAATCTGGGTATTAGGACGGAAGGAAAAGAAAAATTATTGGGGTTGTTTCCTTCTTGCAAGTTTCGTGCTAGATTCTTGCTGCAGTTTAGCAGTCTACAAATTGTTGGCGTTACTGGTCCGCTACACTTTGTTTAGGTTTGAGTGCAAATAACCCCACATCCCTCTTTTCTTATTGTTACCGTAGTTAGGATACTATAATTCCGGAGTTTGCTCTTTACTTAGACCGGTCTGCATTCTATGCATTCATAAATCTGTCAGGTAGGCTATTCCAAGGCCCCACCGGACGATTGAAAAAGAAAAATTTAAAGGGATATACCTCCCAGCGCCATTTTTCTCGATTCTCCACATCAAGTACGGCCCCAAAGTTCTATTTCCTTACCGTTAGTCTTTCCCTTGCTAAAAATCCTTTTTAAAATGTGGCGTCTAGGAGATTTTCTGTTGAATATAATGGAACTTTATTTACTAACGACCCGTCACTAAATCATGCATTGCGCGCGTACAATAATCATGACGTTTCATCTCTGTGTATACATCTACTAATTTTCTAATAATTACCATAAGATCTAAAATCTAATAGACTAATGCGGTAAAAATTAAAATTAATTATTCCAATAGATCGCCGAAGCAAAATTATATGGCACTAGCCTAGAAAATTATAAATTGTGATTTTAAAATACGAGAATCATTCCGGTTTGTGACGACACAATCAATGGGTTCACGCTGGCTGGACTATTAGGCGCAATGCCAATTGAGACAGTAGCTACGTTTTCGTTGCGAGGAACGAAGCTACCGTCTCAGTTGACCTTAGCTGTGGTAAATACGCGGATGTGATCGTCGCGTGGGTGTTGTGAGGCAGGCGGAAGGTTATAAGGCAGGCGGTATGTTGCTTTAAGACAATGAGAGCAAAGCCTCTGTGTAATTAATTTCACCCGATGTCCCCTGGTCACACATGTACCTCGTAGCGCAAAACATTTAGAAGCATCAAAAATCCATTAATGATACAAGTGGTAAATATTAAGTTTGCCTTAAGCCGTCTTAATTCAAGCATCTCAAGTCTTGAGATTTTCAAGCGTTCCCGCTAGTTAGGTGAGTGGAGAAAACGGTTCGTTTTTAAATCTACGTTGCACTCCCTCAATTTCTTTCTACGTCTTTCAATAAAAATGGAGACTTGTGTACTAACTTGTCTTTCGTTTTCTAGAATTGGACGGACATGCTCCATATGAGGGTTCTTGAGTCTCCTGAAGTCGCTAAACACCTAGGTTTTTAACCTTTGATCTAGATTCAATGTTAGAACCCAAGAGCGAGTAAGGGAAGAAATAATTTCGTTTCCTTGTATGGGGACATGATACTTGTGTGCACAATTGGCAGTTGCCATACTAAAGCCCAATACCAATGTTTTAATTTTAATTATTTTAACATTTCAGCTTTACCATGAGTTTCCATAACTTTACCAAAAGTTTCCATGCTTAAGTAATGGACTTGAAGACGTGCTGACGAGATCGTTAACGTACATGACAAATAGAGTTGGTCCTAGGATCGACCCTTGTGGAACACCAATCTCAACCACTGCAGAATGTGATGCCGATTGACCAGCAACAACTTTGTGTGAACGGTTATGGTGAAAATCAACAATCCCAAGTAATTAGTGTGCTAGAAACCACTACATTTAAGTTTGGCTATAAATTTAAAGTGAGCAACCGAATCGAAGGCTTCAGCCAAATCAATGAAAACAAACATCCCTATCGCTCTATATATCAGATTTAGACGTCCAATTCTCCATAGCAGAGAGCAATTGCAGGGTTATGGATCGATTTGGGATAAAGCCAAATTGGTCATTGAGTGTAATGGAACGATGCTCCATAAATTTCACCATGTTATTTCTAATAACGCGTTCCACTACTTTGCACGCTACACATGTTTGTGACATAGGCCTGTAATTTGACGGATCAGATACACTACTTTTTTATACAGTATGTTGACATCACCTGCGCAGTCTTCCAAGAATCTTAAACGAATAAAGTATATTAGAAAAAAGAACATAAAAATACAACGGTATCACAACGTTTCGGGAATCACTGCAACCCCGCGTTCGCCGCTGATCGTAAAATCGAAGAATGACATGTCATTGTCAAGGAACAATACATATTATAAAGTTAAAAAGGCAATTATAAAAAATAGGAGTCGACTGTTTAGAAACCTGGCCAGAAGACGGTTTGGAAAAACAATGCGTAAACCTCTCCTGCATACAGAGAATGTGATGTTAAAAGCATTAACATCTATAGTACAGTGTAGGCGATCGGCATTGTGGGAAATTACAAGTTGAAATATGGAAACTGTACTCCTTATTGCTTAAGCGGTGTTGGTTGGTTAATTTCCAGGTAATTAAACTCAGCTAATCCAAGCTTCTTGATAATGGAGACGTATTCTGTGGTGTCGTTACTTGTGGCACCACAATGGCTGCTTCATATTAGGTTACTATTTGTCAACCTTCCAACTTTCCATAGCTTCATTAGCTCCATTAGCTTCATTCTATTGTACTTGATTGTATGCCATATACATTGTATACTTCCTGTCACATGACCCCTGCTGATTCTATATAATCTCTGCTCACAGGAAGTAAAGCCGTCTCTCCAGTGGAAGCTTACACCAAGGTAGTTTGTCTTTATTACTTATGCCATAGGTTACCCACGCAGTAGTAGGACCCAATTCCTACATACACTACATATTCTTACATTATTTATTTTTGGGTATGATGTGGATATGTACATCAAGCTGGTGAGATAAGATCTATATTACAAACAAAGGTGTCAAGTGTCCGTTAAAAAGGGGGTTATATGATTGGATTGTTACTTGTTAAAATGAACGAAAGTAAAGTAAAGTAAATGAAATGTTACTTGAAAATTGATGATTTTTAATTGAAATAATCAAATGTAAAATTGAGAAAATTCCATTTGTTTAGGTGCTGTTGTGCTTTACGTTTTAAGTATATGATTGGTTAAGCACAACAGCATCTAAACAGATGCAATTTTCTGAATTGTACGGTTTGATTATTTCAATTAAAAATCATCAATTTTTATCCGTGTTCGTTTTAACAAGTGAAAATTCAATCATATAACCACCTTTTTTACGGCACGCTTGACGTTTTTGTTTGTAATCCGTGTACCTTTTTGGAGCTTGATTTACCTAATCAAGCTCCTATATGCTAGCAAGCGAAGTCGGCGTGGTATGACTCCGCATCACCCAACACATGGCTACCTACAGTAAAGGCCGTATCATCTTTACCTTCCACAATGCTCCGCTAGAAGGCGAAACAAATACCTACGCGACAAGTTTGCCAAGTGGCGTCATCGGTTGGCAGAATTTGGCACCCTCGTCGGTTAATTTAAAATTTCGTCGATTGGTGTGGAGATGGCAGCACCTAGCAAACTTGCACTTGCTTCTATATGTCAATTGTTGATTTTAGTTGCTTTTTTTGGTCTGATACGATACGGCCTTTAATGTAGGTGACTTTTCCAAGACCGCTTTTCCTAAATAAATTGGACTGCGCATGCGCCAATTCAGTCAGTTGTGACGTCAGTTGTGTTCTTTGTTGCGTCATGTATTTGTTATCTCTAATATCAACATGGCTTTCGTTGTCGATCCGGCTCTGGACCACGAATGGACGCAACTCTGGACCATCTGGACTAACAAACTAGTGAATACTTATTATGAAACGTAAGTAGGACTACTCCGAACGTAAAAATTGTATTCGAGTGTATTATGCTACAATTGGCAATGTGGAATTTACGTTAGGATCAACATTTATCCCCGCCAATGATTTTCCCAATATTCCGCACGCCGTTGCTCATGAAAAATAATTTAGGCACGCTGCCGCTGCCCGCCGCCGTTAATTTTTCGGCGCGCCACGTCACTAGGTAGTTTTGCATTTTAATTCAAAATTCCAGTTTTAATTTTTTAACGAGTTTTCCACGATCAAGGTTCCTTAAAAACAAAAAAAGGTAAGAAAGATTAAAATCCTTGCCGGGCCCGAAGGGCACCTTATATTTTTTTCGTAAACAGTTCCGATAGGCGGGTTGTTATTGTCAGTTTCGTGCGAAAATTTCATAAATAAATACATAAACTGCTTATGCAAAAATTCGCAACATTATTATTTTCATAGACGAAAGGCAAAGCTCTCTATTGGGTGGTTCCGATAGGCGGATTGTTATTGTCAGTTTCGTGTTGTTTTGTGTGGTTTTGTTGTTATTGTCAGTTAGGTTAGGTTAGGTAAGTTTGGGGTTTTGCATTCCATACTGAGGTAGTTAACTGGTTGGGGTTTGGCATTTCATACTGGGCAGTTAATTGGTTAGGTTATGTTAATGATGATTTAACGAGTTTCCGCAATTTGGGACCAATTTGTAGTGCCTTCCCTGAAAATTAAAGGTAGGTTTTTTTCTCTTTTTTTCGAATTTCGGGCCATGTGCGTAAAGCGAACATGGGAAGAAAACGGGCTCGTCCGATTTTTTTTTTAGTGGACTAATGTTTTCCTCTTCCATTTTTGGGGGAAAACACACCGTTTGGCCGTGGTGAAGGTCCAAAGTTAGCACCGCGCTACGCCAGAAAGCATGAAACTGGGCGAAAGTCCGGCAAGTGAAACGCCAAACCCCAACCAGTTCATTACCTCAAGTGAAATGCCGAAGCCGGTTCCTAACCTAACCAACAATAACAACACGACCAACCGATAATAACCACGTTTTTTGTGTTGTTGTTGTTGTTGTACAAAATCAAGCTCCATAGATCACAGTTGTGTTCTTGTTTACAGCTATGGCGTTGCGCTACAAAGCTTTATGCATGCAGTCGATTGTTGCTGGCCACTTTGAAACAATTCAACTCAGCTCTGAAAGCCTGCATCTGCGAAATAAATACGCCATTCTATCGTTTCCAGCTGCCTTTTGGCCTCGAAATTAACAACGCAGCTTAGTTTGGTTTAAATCTATATCGTTTAGCTGAAACACGGATTCTTTCAAAGGGTTTCAAAGGGTTTAACGAGCGAATTGAATTGAATTTAAATTGAATTTATTGAGATAATAATGCCTTTAAGCAATACACTCACCTTAACTAAACTAATGCTACTTACAGACTAACCAACCAAAGTCATTGTACATCAGGGTGCCACTAAACAGACCATGGAATGTGGGTTGAGCCACGAACAATGGGAAGGAGGCTGCAGCGAAGACCCGAGAGACATCACTGATCAAACCGGCCAGTGGCACGGCAAAAACCAAGAACCCTAACCAGGGACTCAGCTCCTGGCACCAAATGTGGAGACCCCTCAGAACACTGAGGAGTGGGTCCACCCCCACCTCTCAGGGCAAAATGGCGTTGCAGAGCCCAGCGTGGGCAGTTCAAGAGAAAGTGGCAAACCGTTTCATCCCCCCGTCCACAACTACACTCCGGTGACCGGGCCCAACCAAGGCGGGCCAGGTGGGCCCGCAGCTGCACATGACCAGTCCGTAACCGCGATAGCAGACCCGCGTCCCTACGGGAGAGGCCATTGAGGAGACATGGGTTAGCAACGGACGGATGCAAAGCAAACAACCTTCGGCCAGTCTCACCACCAATCCAGGCTGCAGTCCATCCTTCCCGGAAGATCCTCCCCACAATCGGATGTAGGTCCTGGGGACCCAGTGCTAAACAGACCGCCGTGCAACCCCCATCACAGCCTCTGTGGGCCAGACCGTCCGCCTGCTCGTTCCCAAACTCACCCGAATGGCCTTTAACCCACCCAATGGACACGGACACCCCGTGTAGTCCTAGGGTATATAACTTCCACCCAATTTCCTGTGCTATCGGATGGGAGCACTGAACCGTCCGGAAACAGCCCCTAAGGAACCCCAAGCCAGCGAGGGAATCGGACAACACCCTAAATTCCAGGAGGTGCAGTTCCTTCCCCATGTCAAGGGCTACTGACACCGCAGCAAGCGCTCCTACAAAAGCTGATGGCAGAGCCCCGACCGTAAAGCTATTTTCCAGGCGCAATCTTGGAACACAGACCCCAATCCCCCGCACCCCCTGCCGAAAAGAGGCATCGCAGTACACAAGTGCACAAGACTCTGACTGCTTCACTGGGACCACGGAATCCAAAATAGCCATGCTAGCTGCGCCACTCCACACCCATGGGCCCAATGGGCAAACAACTATGGGCAACGGGTGGCAAGCGAGTTCAGCCCGATAAAGGAGTGTTGCCCAGAGGCCCGGGGTGCCCAATAGCTCCCGTGCCCTCTGAGGCAGCAACATGTAATCCAGCAAAACACTGGCGAGGGGGTCCAAGCAACCCCTGGTGATAGCTCGCAGGCAGATCCGTACCAGCAACTCCTTCGCCCAGTATAAGACCGGAGTCTCACCCGCCTCAATGTGTAATGCATTCACCAGCGTAGAGAGCAAACACCCAGTGACCACCCGCAAGCCGCCATTAAGCGCCACCTGAAGCCCGCCAACAGCCTGCCGTGAACTGGCTAGCAACGGTACATGAAAGTCAACGGAAGAGCAAAGGTACACTCTGTAAAAATTCACCTCAGTACCTCGCCTTGCCACCGACCTGTTGCCAGCCAAAGCCCGAAGGACATTAAGTCTGGCCCCAACGTTTTTCTTAATTGCGGTCACATCATGCACCCAAGTAAGCTGAGGGTCAAGTCAGAGCCCCAGATACCTTATCTTGGAAGAGGAACGAACGAGTGTGCCGTCAACCCTGTGTGACGCCTCACATGCCTGACCACGACGGAAGACCATGAGCTCAGTCTTTGCAGCTGACAATTGCAGACCCCTGGCAGCAAGAGCTCTGGATCCCATGCCTATCGCCACCTCAAGCACTGCCATGATCACTGGGAGATCTTTTCCCATGAGCCAAACTGCTACATCATCGGCGTAGGCAACCACATTAACCATCCGACCCATGTCCACTAGAACAGAATTGATGGCAATCGCAAACAGCACCGGACTCAGGCAGCTGCCTTGCGGCAGCCCCCGATCAGTGTTTCTCACCCCGACCAGGCAGGCCCGACCCTGGTGGTGAAACTCCTCTGACCAAGTAAAGCTAGGACTGCCGTCCTAATCTTGCTACTGACACCAAGGCCACAAAGCTCGTGTTCGACCCACAACACGTCAACCATGTAATAGGCCGCTCTGATATCAAGGAACACGGCCACTGCAAAACAGTCGTTCATCCAGGCTTCCCGGATTCCACACTCCAGAAACAGGACCGCGTCCTGGGCCCCTCGATGTCTTCTGAAGCCGAACTGGGCAGCATATAAACGCCCAGAGCCCTCTACCTGCCACACTAGTCTGTTCGCGAGCATCCTCTCGTAGACCTTTCGCGCGCAAGACAGGAGAGCAATTGGGCTGTAGCTCGTGACGGCCGACCGCACTTTACCCCTGCCCAGTACTGGGGCTACGATGGAGAACATCCAGGACCGTGGCACAGGAGCCCCATCAAACAGGCTCTGATAAAAGGCCAACAACTTAGCACGACCACTGTCTCCTAGGCTCTGCAGATCGCCGTACGAGACCCCGTCAATGCCCGAGACACTTTCAGTGCGGAAAGATGCCAGTGCCGTAGAGAGCTCCTGCATGATGAAAGGAGAGTTCAAACCATTCACCTCCCCCTCCGGGTCTCCACCCACCCTCTGGGGCAGAGGGGGCCCCATCGGAGAATCATAGATCGCTGCGAAATTTGCGTTAAACGCCTCAGCCGTGTGTGGGTCACGCAGAACGTTCCCCGAATGGTCAAAAACCCAGGCAAGCACTGGACGGGCATCCTGCGGACGCACCATGGCTCAGACCTTAGAAATTGGGAGTCCCTCAAAGACTCGAGCGCAAAGCCTAGCCCCGAACTGCGCCTTCTCCTTTCGAAGGAGGAACCTGGTTTCCTGGGCTATACCAACATATTCAAACCATCTAACATCATTCCGGACACGCTGGAAACGCTGCCAGGCCCGGCAGCGGCCTCTGATAGCCAGGACGCAGGTGCGTGTCCACCACACTGCATTCTGCCTACCTGTCCACGTTCGACCATGCTGCTTTCCTCTCTTTTTGACCCATTTCTTCAGCCATGGGGCGAAATCCCCGGAATCGACAACCGGGCGAGTCGACTGAACAGTCTTGTCCAGAACCCTCCCTCCCCCGACATTCCAGGACAGAGCCACAGGGAAGTGGTCCCTTCCTCTTAAATCTGTGGACAGTTCAAATGCAAACTGCGCAGCCAGACTGCTTGTGCACAAAAACAAGTCTAGCTCAGACTCTTGAATGGTCCCTCGATACCTACGCACGAAAGTTGGTGAGCCATCCTGCACCACAGTGAGGTTAAGGGAGTCCAGAGAATTAACAATGATCAGCCCCCTGGTGTCACATTTCTCATTACCCCACACCCAATGGTGGGCATTGAAATCACCCCATTAATAATTGGTCCCGGTAACAATGACACCCAACCCTCCCATTCAGACTGGACAATGCTCCCTGTCACATGTACCACCCCTACGGTGACCCATTCCCCCACCCACCAGACCCGACATATACAAGCATCGACCCCACGACAAGGGGGGGAGGAACCAACAAAGTTACCTCACCACGAACATACACTCTAATACCCGAACGACCGATCCCGGCAATACCATTAAAACCACACAAATCAGGAACAACATTTGGCGGGAGCTTTGTTTCCACTATAAACCCAGTATATCCACTTTGGATCCCAGTAGCTCAACATCTTCCCCCTTATTGGCCACTCCTCTCCCATTCCATACAAATAAAACAAAAGCTGAAAAACGTTGGGTGTGCAGCAACACTACTACGGGGACACCTCGACCCGGAGTAAACCATTGTCATCTTCCGGAACACCAGAACTCACACCAGAAACAAAATCAGAACTACAACTAAAATTATCACTGCCACTAGCTCCATCACCAGACCCTCCACTGGGGCCTTCTTTCACTTCTGCATTAGATGACATATCACTGCACGGCCACACCATTTCGCAACCAGCACTATCGCTTGCCCAATCACGTACTGCCACCAAATCTGAACGAGCACTACCCCTCTGAACATCGTCGGGACTGTTCAATAGTACACCTGAAGCACACGCTAAGGCTCCATCACCACTTACACCACCAACACTTTCACCACCGACTTGTATTTTTCCACTGTGTATTTCTCCAATGTGCGGGTCCACTGTTATTGAAGCCTCACCTGCTGCTGACTCGAAGCCCACTCCTACATCAGCCGCAGCACCTGCATTCACATCTTCCATTGGCTGCTCTTCTCCAAATAAGAGGGGAAAACGGTTGTTTTTCACCACTACAATTTTGGAGAGTGGCGGTGAACTAGCTATCGCCGATCGTGATGCCGACGCCTTTCACCGGCGGGAACGACATTGCGTTGACCATTCTGCAGTGTCCAGAGCAACAACAGGAGGTACAACAGCCCCAGACACAACTTCTCCCACAGAGATGCTGGCAGCCACTTCCACTGGTGGAGCAAAATGGACGCGCGGTGCATCACGTGATATCCAGCGTCGGCACACTCTACAAAACAGCCAATGCACGCAAACAGCCAATCCCTGTGACTCGGCGAAGATCCAGAAGAGGGACCAAGGCATCTCTGAAGTCCGTGACGAAGTAGGGCTCCCCCAGCCTGATCCGCCATTACAATAAGAGGAAGGTCCATAGACAAATTAGCTAAGCTGCCTCTGTAAAGTCTCTGCAGGGCGTGGAGCTTCCCCTTCTAGACCATACGAAGCACCCATTGGCGCGTCCTGATTGCCAGATTCTGGGCGACTCTGTGAGGCCAAAGCCTCCACGTAAGACACTTTAGACGGTGCGGCAGCCGCTGCAGACTCAGGTTCGTTCATCTCACGGCGGTAAACACCATCACTTACAAAACCTCTCTGTCGCCCACTCCGGGGTCCCTCACTCCTTACATTGTTTATAGCACTGCTCGACCTGCATTGTTGCACTCCTTTCCAGTGTTGGATTCCCATTGTTCAAACTCTTAGCCATTAAGGCCAAATCTTGCTTCTCCTCACTGAACGCCAAATAAATTCCAGTCCATTTCGTCCAAGCCCATGTGTTCTGCCACCCTCTACACTTCATTATAGTTCTCCACCGAAACCACACCACACGCGATCTCGTGCTGTGTCAGCTGACCAGTCCTTTTCATCTCCAACATTACCTGTCTGACTTGACGCGCCATGTTTTGTTGTTCAAAAGGTTCAAAGGGTTTAACGAGCGTTAACCACTCGTGGTGATCTGCCCGAAGCCCTAAGGCCCTGTTTTGTTGTTTTGTCGCCTTCAACAATCAACCTTTTAGCAAAGACATAACACGTGTACGAAGAATGGATCCGGAGTTTTCGGCATTGTTCCCTAATTACAATGGTTAAAACAATGTAAAACAATCAAAATGATCGTTCAGGGACCCGTAACTCCGGAACGGCTTGACCAATCGAAAAAGTGGTCTCTGTAAAGTTGAAGGCCACGGAAATTTCTGGTTAGATCACCTTTCAGAGTTTAGGCACGTCACACAAGAACAAGAACAATCACAACAACAACAACAAGTGAACAGTTTTCAAAATTACGTGTGGCTCCGTACGTTATTCTTGCACGGAAATACGTAAAAGTTGGTATAAATATACCTTCTATACCTATCTACTATCTGGCCACGTTTGGTCGAAGTATATTAAATAGGAACGGAGAAATTAATAGTTCTAGTTTTGCTGGAAAGAGGACTTCAATCATATATGTATACACGGCATGATACATATTCCGCTTAGGAGCAGACTTAATGATGAGGGATCGTGAATAAACAAACGAAGCTTCAACAACAATCAGCAAGAGGGCGAGTGGGTTTATTCTTGCCACGGTAGCAAAGAAAAAGGGCGAGCGGCCGACAATGAGAACGGCTATGCGCTCTAAGGGCACGTTTATGCAGCGACTCGCCTTTGCATTCTCGCAGCTAGTATTCAATCGCGATGGCAAAGGTATCGTTGCCATGGTAATGACGCTTCCAACGATTAGCTAAATCCGACATCTTTTGAGCAAATGCTTGCAGTCTTATAATTCGTGACAATAAGATAAAGAATTCCTCCTGACGAAACAATTTTCTCAATCGCTTCTAAACGCAATTATTGGCTCATTTCGCTGCGAGCTGGCAGAGCTAAAACCGTCGCCATGTAGAAATTTCAGATAATTTCTAGCTTCTAGCAGCGAGAATGCAAAAGCGAGTCATTGCGTAAACGCGCCCTAACAGTTAGAAACAAACACTATTGCTTCAATAATGCTGACTATAGAGCAGCGTCATGTGACGTCATATTTGGCTACGAGACACCATTTGGAGGTAATAGCTACAAGGTGCACTAGATTAAAATGTAATGGAAAAAACGGTACTTCTAGTCAAGACAGTGCTTTGAGAGCTGATTTTTTAGGCTTAAAAGAACTTGTTTTTTCCAACAACAAAAATCGCGCGTTATAGGCTTAAGAAATCCAGTCTAATAGGATTGACTTCAATAAGACGATCTTCCTTTCTCCCTCCAGTGCTCCTTGCAGCTAACCCAGTTACTGGCTCCACCATAGAGTTATACGCAATAATACTACGTCGTGTCACTGCCCTATTAGAGCCGAGTTGAATCAGCAGGAATCAGCTAGACCGGCGTATGTTGCGCCGGGGAATAACTAGTAACAATAAATTCGTGAATTGTGAATTTTTATGTGTTTGACGAAGCTGTTTTGGATTTTATGTGCCTGATGACAAGGTGAAGCCTCGAAACGTTGTGCTTTTGTATGTTCGTGCACTTCTTGGCTTTTTATTATCATAAGTACCTATAGTGATGCTCTACCACTGATGAACTTGCAGGCGTTGCAAGATTAATTCTGGATCTGAATTGTTTACCTTGGAGAATACGTACGTTTTTCTGGTCAGGTTTGTGGCTTGTCTGCATCCCATTGGTCGATTTGCCCTTGTGATTTACTGATGCATTACTGGACCTGCAAGGAATTAGGTGTGACATGCAATTTAAAATTGGTTCTGTGGGCCTTAATTATTTCCTGTAGTTTGTGAAGACTTTTTCCCACTCAGATGGCCCCCCACTAGAAGATTCTTTACTTGGGATGCAGTCTACTGTGTTTTGAGTTTGCAATACTTCCTCTTTATTATCTATAACTTTGCCAGGAATAGTAAGTTGCTTAATGTTGGAGTAGTTGCTACAGAGCCAAGTGTAATACAATTTGCGGCTAAAGTTTTTCTAATACGCTCGGTGATTTCTTGAATATATGGCAAAGTGAAGTAATTTAGAGACTTTTCTGTATTTTTTGTACTGGTATCAAAGGCCTCAGTTACAAGTCTAATGATCAAATGCAATGGATAGCTATTTTCTAAGTACTTTCCCAAGGTATAACATGTTTCAGCACCTAAAATGCTCTTGTTTGTAGTATGACTGAAAATTTCCTTTAATTTCTCAGTAATATGTGAATTCGATTTGATTTAACTGGTTTATGATGACAGTAACATCCAGAAAATCTAATGCATTATCAGAAGATTTCTCAATTCTTAAATAAAGTGAGGGGGGGGGGGGACTGAATTGAGGAATTGGAGTGCTATGTTTATCGGTAAGGCTGTCGTCGCAAGGCTGTCGTTGACACAGCCTACCTTTTGTAGAATTTCAAGGTAGGATCCGCGCTGTCTTCCTAAGTTTAGTGTTTGTTGCTTACAAGTTTCATACTCTAGTCTTGCTAAAGTGTCCGTGGCGTATCTTGAGTTCGCTCCAGAACGACACAGATAATCAATTGTATGTTTTTGGTAGCAAGAGTGCCTTGTTGATATCCAAGATGGTTACAAAAACAATGGCGGCCGTCGACTAAAACCGCCCCTTCCAGGAAGACGTAGCCGCTCATAAAATACCTGCAGGACTCAAGATAGGCCACGGACACTATAGTTTAGCTGTTTACAGATTGTAACCCTAGATTGTTGCCGGTAAACATGGCCAGTCTTTGTTTTTGACTGGGTGCGTATAATCAGTGTATTGGGTCAGTTATATAACCTTCCTTTTTCCCTGTTTTTTAATTTCTCGTTTTAGTTTTTTGTTAGATTATCTGCCTGTAAATTGTTGGCCCTTAATCAAGGGCAGTTCTTGTGCAGGAATGGGTAGAATCACACAATTGTACACTGCTTACAACAATAATTGATGAAACAGGACGGAAAGAGGTTTTACCCATCCTAAGCTTTGTTAAGCCATTGATAAGTTCAATGTGCGTTTCAATATTTTCTCCCTTCGTGCATTTTTAAGGAAAATAATTGATTATACTTTTGTAACGATTGTTACATGTAACGCAAGATGCATCACGAAGCCAACACTTCGCGGTGCGCCGTGTCTTTACTTGGAGCCTCTGCGCGCCCATCCAATTGCCGCCTAACACGGGAATTGGCCGAGCGCCAACAGCCATGCAGCGAGCCCAACTGTTCAACTAGTGGGAACCGGATCGCTGCAGTTCGCTGGTCACGTGGCGTAAATCCTTGGCGGGAATCCTCTGCTCCAGCGGGTATAAAGGCTCGCAGAAACAGAGGATCCTCATCAAAAATGGAATGTTCCTGGTAACATTGAAGAACCCACATGTTCATAAGCACAACAAGATTTTAATTTTCGGCAGAGCTATTGCTGTTTTGGTCACACTCAAAACGATTTTTGAGTCCACACAACCACAAATTAATTTTTAGAGGTTCCTCAGTTGCTATTTGGAGGTCGAACTTAACTGTTGGACCTCTGAGGCTACAAGGGTGAGAACAAGCCTACTTGGGCTGATGCCTAATATGTGATGCTTTGTGCTTATTCCCCTAGATAAGCAGTAAGGAATAAATTGGAATTTAGTACTTGTTACCCGAAACTAATCGTCTGGTCTCCGAGCATTAACACAATCACTTCGTGGCGTGAGCAATGGCAGAGCTGAGCCTCGTTGCTATCAGTGTCAGCTTCGAGCTTGCCCAATAGGGTAGTGTGAGAGACAACCAAACGCTTTCAGTGATTATGGGATCTGTTCTGGCCAGTTCTAGGATTATCTTGGCCCCCAACTATGATCGGTGGTTTCCTGGTTCGTCAGGATTATTAGTCAGGATGGCATTCTCATGGGAGCATGGTAACGCTTCCCATGCTCCCTTGGTAGTTTTGAGCTTACTAATACATGCCTGAGTTAGTTGACTTCCACGAAAACTGTGCGCCAATAACTACTTAGTTATTGGCCCGCACTTTTGAAATCATTAAAGTATCAACGAAACATTAAAAAATATCTTTGTAGCTGTAGTTCACTACTTGACTGTGGTTTCGAATTTTTATTTTTTTTTATTTATGTAGATATAGGCACATCTTCGTCACTATCAGTATCCAAAAATGAAACTATACTGACAGGCATACGATGGGATACGATTGGTGCGAGCATTTGTATGTGTATAATTTTTTTTCGCAATTCTTTACGTCCCCTCTCCTGGAAGGCATCTTCCCTTCTCTCCCCCAACGCCTCACCCGTTAGTTACGCCGCTGCCAGTCAATAACATGCATATTACGGCTAGCCTACTACTAGCTAAATTGGCGTCACTGGCTCACTGGCAGAGGCGGATTTATATTAATGTTGATATATTTTTATTTTTATTTATATTAATTTGTACTTATATTGGCGGAGGTGGATACCCCTCTTCAGGATAGACCTACCATTAATGCGAGCGTATTACAGCTAGCATATTTAGGCTACACAGGTGGTGGCGTGTGGGTAACTATAATAGCTTTATTTGTAATTCCGAAGTACCCCATCACCGTTCAAGCAGTGAAAACTCACCGACGAACAGCCCCTTCATACAACTTCTATTAAAAATGTTTGGTGTCCAGAGCATTGTTGTCGGAAATGAGAAATTGCCCCATCAAAGTATTGTAACAATAGAACTCTTGGGACGTCGTGTAAGCAGACATTGTTGATGCATTGTTGCTCGATTCCGAATGCCCCATCACCGTTCATGCAACGAAAACCCAATGACGAATAACCCCTTCAAACAACTTCTCTTGAAAAATTTTTAACAGATATTTTACAATAGATATTTTGGAACGGCGCGATAGACATTGTTGCACGGGCAGTGACATTGCCAAGGAATGTGCTGTTCAATTGTTACCGCGAGCGGGATATTGAGTCGGTTAAAGCCTCAACCTTGGACCAGTCGGAAGCAATTGCGCTTCTGCATTGTTTTCGAATGGCCCGCGGTTTTCGAGCATTAACCTTTACATCCTAATTATTACGATATGATTTCTTTTAACTTTAGGACATAGACGAACTATCTGCATTGAATTAAAATGGTAAATGCTACGTTTTAAGCAAATAGCTCCACTCACAGAAATCACACGGGCGTGTGGATGGTTTAGAAGTGTTTGGGGGCGGGGGGGGGGGGGGGGGGAGAGAAAATATACGATCATTATTAATCTGTAATTTGCGCCATCTTGAAATTGGATGACCAACTTGAAAATATGGTCTTTTGACGCAAACTAAAATGGCGAATTAATCTGAAAATCGTGGAATTAATAGAAGCTAACCGTGTCGTTTGCTTTGCTCACTCCATTGGCGACGATCCATAAATCATGTAATTTCTTTGATTCACAAAATAGATGTAGTGATTATTTCGACCCAAACTAATTGCAATTGCTGTTCACAGTTCGTTCATTACATTCCTCGGCACGTGTGCATTTCACCTACATCATTCCAAACATACGATCGGATTCTTTGCACGTTTGTACGTCTTCTCCTCTAGAAGTAATCCCCTACGAAGATGAGAGATGAAAGATTGGTACAACAAAGCGAAACATACATTGAAAATGTTTAGTTTACGTGGAAATCGCTCGCTTTGCTTGTTCAGTCCACGCACCTCCAAGCTTCAGAAACACGAATGTTTGACACCCTTTTACAACCAGATCTATAATGGGTATAATTTTTTTTATTTGTCAAGTCAGTTGATACAAAACCAATTTTGAAATCTGTGTTGTATATGTTGCAAAATACGTCGTCCTTTTAAGTTATTTTCTGCGTGCATCCTTTTCCAGATCATCTTAGTACGAAACTAATAGCTTCAAGACGGTTTGTTTGTCACGAATTTTAACCCGTGCATTAACAAACTATGACGTCATGAACAAACATCATGAGGATAAAAAAAAAAAATACTTTGACGTTATTTTTCAGTTTTTTTCGCGTATTTAAGGGTCATAATATCAAGTTACAGCGATGAAAATATGTATAACCGAAGGGCAAATTAATTACCTTTCGTTTGGTCTTACTCCCACTTTGTAGGTGCCTTGGTTCAAGAGGAGTATAGCGGTACAAACACACTCAAAAACACACACGCACGTCATACCTTTTTAAAGATGTAGATTGCCAGGAATTCACCGGATATTGCCTGGATTCATTGAGAATTAAAACGAATTACTACGTGAATTTACCAGGAATTGACTGAAGATTACCCGGAATTTACTAAGAAGTAAGACGAATAACCTGGAATTTACAACAGCAGATTCCCCCTTTCCTGCAAGTGGGCGAGGGAGTAAACGTGATAACGATGAGCTGAGACCCATCCTCCAAGCTCCACATTATTTGCACCCATTCCTAACAAAGTCTGGCCTTGATGAGGACCAACAACTTGCAGACTGATAAAAAGGCAAGAACCTAATACGAAACTAGCAAAAAAGCAACACGAAACTATAAAGAACTAACATGAAACTAGCAAGAAAATAACGTGAAACTAGCAAGAAAATAACATGAAACTAACATGAAACTACAAGAACTAACACGAAACTAGCAAGAACTAACATGAAACTAGCAAGAAAATAACGTGAAACTAGCAAGAACTAACACGAAACTAGCAAGAACTAACATGAAACTAGCAAGAAACTAACATGGAACTAGCAAGAACTAACACGAAACTAGGTAGAATTAACATGAAGCTAGCAAGAAACTGACATGAAACTACCAAGAACTAACACGAAACTAGCAAGAAACTAACATGAACTAGGAAGAAACTGAAACGAACTGCAAGAAACTAGCAAGAAACTAAAGAAATTATCAAGTATGAAAGAAGGAAGGGTATGGCAGACGCAAACATAATGGTTATTTGCACCTATTTCTAAACAAAGTTTATTCCTTGATGAGGAATAGCACTGAATTTGCAGACAGATAAAAAGGCTAGACACTAATGTGAACTAGCAAGAACTAACACGCAACTAGCAAGAAACTAACATGAACTAGAAAGAAACTGATACGAACTGCAAGAAACTAGCAATAAATTAACATGTAATGATCAAGTACGAAAGAAGGAAGGGTATGTAAGACGTAAACAAAATAGTTATTTACACTCATTCCTAAACAAAGTCTGTTCTTGATAAGGGCCAACAATTTGCAGACAGATAAAAGGCTAGAAATAATATGAAACTAG